>WNWK01004024.1:22500-95000 GCA_009830355.1 Cherax destructor
ACTACACACACTACACACACACACGCACACTACACACACACACTACACACACACACACTACACACACACTACACATACACACTACACACACACACACTACACACACACACTACACACACACACTACACACACACACTACACACACACACACACAGTCATGGTACGTGACGAGGTGTAAGAGTGGGCACCTGTGACGAGTGGGGTTCCACAAGGGTCAGTCCTAGGACCTGTACTGTTTTTGGTATATGTGAATGACACAACGGAAGGGATAGACTCAGAAGTGTCACTGTTTGCAGATGATGTGAAGTTAATGAGAAGAATTAAATCAGTCGAGGATCAGGCAGGACTACAAAGAGACCTGGACAGACTGCAAGCCTGGTCCAGTAACTGGCTCCTTGAATTTAACCCTGCCAAATGCAAAGTCATGAAGATCGGGGAAGGACAAAGAAGACCGCAGACAGAGTATAGTCTAGGTGGCCAAAGACTGCAAACCTCACTCAAGGAAAAAGATCTTGGGGTGAGTATAATACCGAGCACATCTCCTGAGGCACACATCAATCAGATAACTGCTGCAGCATACGGGCGGCTGGCAAACCTAAGAATAGCGTTCCAATACCTCACTAAGGAATCGTTCAAGACTCTGTACACCATATACGTCAGGCCTATACTGGAGTATGCAGCACCAGTTTGGAACCCACACCTGGTCAAGCACGTCAAGAAATTAGAGAAAGTGCAGAGGTTTGCAACAAGACTAGTCCCAGAGCTAAGGGGATTGTCCTACGAAGAAAGGTTAAGGGAAATCGGCCTGACGACACTAGAGGACAGGAGGGTTAGGGGAGACATGATAACGACATATAAAATACTGCGAGGAATAGATAAGGTGGACAGAGACAAGATGTTCCAGAGAGGGGACACAGAAACAAGGGGTCACAATTGGAAGTTGAAGACTCCTATGAGTCAAAGGGATGTTAGGAAGTATTTCTTCAGTCATAGAGTTGTCAGGAAGTGGAATAGCCTAGAAAGCGACATAGTGGAGGCAGGAACCATACATAGTTTTAAGACGAGGTTTGTAAAGCTCATGGAGCAGGGAGAGAGAGGACCTAGTAGCAATCAGTGAAGAGGCGGGGCCAGGAGCTATGACACGACCCCTGCAACCACAAATAGGTGAGTACACACATACTACACACACACACACACACACACACACGCACACACACACACACACGCCCCCGTTGGCCTAGTGGGTAAAGCTCTCGCTTCACGCACGGAGGGGCCGGGTTCAATTCCCGGCGGGGCAGAAACATTTCGAAGTGTTTCCTTACACACACATACATACAACAGGCCTAGTGTCTAAATTGACATGTGCCTAGGACTAACACACACTACACACACACACACACACACACACTACACACACACACACACACTACACACACACACACACTACACACACACACACTACACACACACACTACACACACACACACACACACACTACACACACACTCACACACTAAACACACACACACACTACACACACACACACACACTAAACACACACACACACTAAACACACACACACTAAACACACACACACACACTAAACACACACACACACTAAACACACACACACACACTACACACACACAAACACACACTACACACACACACACACTACACACACACACACACACACTACACACACACACACACACTACACACACACACACACTACACACTACACACACACACACACTACACACACACACACACACACACACACACACACTACACACACACACACTACACACACACACACACACACACACACACTAACACACACACACACACACACACACACACACACACACACACACACACTACCCCACACACACACACACACACACACACACACACACACACACACACACACACACACACACACACAACACACACAACACTACACACACACACTAAAAACACACACACACACACACACACACACACACACACACTACACACACACACACACACACACACACACACACACACAAATCTTCAACACATCCATTGAAACTGGGCAACTACCTGAGGCGTGGAAGATGGCAAATGTAGTCCCAATTTTTAAGAAAGGAGACAGACACGAGGCATTAAACTACAGACCTGTGTCACTGACGTGTATAGTATGCAAAGTCATGGAGAAGATCATCAGGAGGAGAGTGGTGGAGCACCTAGAAAGACACAAGCTTATAAACGACAACCAGCACGGTTTCAGGGAAGGAAAATCCTGTGTCACAAACCTACTGGAGTTTTATGACAAGGTAACAGAAGTAAGACACGAGAGAGAGGGGTGGATAGACTGCATTTTTTTGGACTGCAAGAAGGCGTTCGACACAGTTCCTCACAAGAGGTTAATGCAAAAGCTAGAGGATCAGGCACACGTAACAGGAAAAGCACTGCAATGGATCAGAGAATATCTGACAGGGAGGCAACAACGAGTCATGGTACGTGACGAGATGTCAGAGTGGGCACCTGTGACGAGTGGAGTTGCACAAGGGTCAGTCCTAGGACCTGTACTGTTTTTGGTATATGTGAATGACACAACGGAAGGGATAGACTCAGAAGTGTCCCTGTTTGCAGATGATGTGAAGTTAATGAGAAGAATCAAATCAGTCGAGGATCAGGCAGGACTACAAAGAGACCTGGACAGGCTGCAAGCCTGGTCCAGTAACTGGCTCCTTGAATTTAACCCTGCCAAATGTAAAGTCATGAATATCGGGGAAGGGCAAAGAAGACCGCAGACAGAGTATAGTCTAGGTGGCCAAAGACTGCAAACCTCACTCAAAGAAAAAGATCTTGGGGTGAGTATAATACCGAGCACATCTCCTGAGGCACACATCAATCATCAATCGGCTGGCAAACCTAAGAATAGCGTTCCAATACCTCACTAAGGAATCATTCAAGACTCTGTATACCATATACGTCAGGCCCATACTGGAGTATGCAGCACCAGTTTGGAACCCACACCTGGTCAAGCACGTCAAAAAATTAGAGAAAGTGCAAAGGTTAGCAACAAGACTAGTCCCAGAGCTAAGGGGATTGTCCTACGAAGAAAGGTTAAGGGAAATCGGCCTGACGACACTAGAGGACAGGAGGGTTAGGGGAGACATGATAACGACATATAAAATACTGCGAGGAATAGATAAGGTGGACAGACAAGATGTTCCAGAGAGGGGACACAGAAACAAGGGGTCACAATTGGAAGTTGAAGACTCCTATGAGTCAAAGGGATGTTAGGAAGTATTTCTTCAGTCATAGAGTTGTCAGGAAGTGGAATAGCCTAGAAAGCGACATAGTGGAGGCAGGAACCATACATAGTTTTAAGACTAGGTTTGATAAAGCTCATGGAGCAGGGAGAGAGAGGACCTAGTAGCAATCAGTGAAGAGGCGGGGCCAGGAGCTATGAATCGACCCCTGCAACCACAAATAGGTGAGTACACTACACACACACACACACTACACACACACACACTAAACACACACACACACACACACACACACACTAAACACACACACTACACACACTACACACACACACTACACACACACACACACACACACACACACACACTAGACACACACACTAAACACACACACACACACACACACACACACTACACACACACACACACACTACACACACACTACACACACACACTACACTACACACACACACACACGCACGCACACACACACACACGCACACACTACAACACCAGGATAACTCCCCCCACTACCCCTAAGAATCCCACTACAACACCAGGATAACTCCCCCACTACCCCTAAGAATCCATCTACAACACCAGGATAACTCCCCACTACCCCTAAGAATCCCACTACAACACCAGGATAACTCCCCACTACCCCTAAGAATCCATCTACAACACCAGGATAACTCCCCACTACCCCTAAGAATCCACTACAACACCAGGATAACTCCCCACTACCCCTAAGAATCCACTACAACACCAGGATAACTCCCCACTACCCCTAAGAATCCATCTACAACACCAGGATAACTCCCCCACTACCCCTAAGAATCCCACTACAACACCAGGATAACTCCCCCCACTACCCCTAAGAATCCATCTACAACACCAGGATAACTCCCCACTACCCCTAAGAATCCCACTACAACACCAGGATAACTCCCCACTACCCCTAAGAATCCCACTACAACACCAGGATAACTCCCCACTACCCCTAAGAATCCCACTACAACACCAGGATAACTCCCCCACTACCCCTAAGAATCCATCTACAACACCAGGATAACTCCCCCCACTACCCCTAAGAATCCATCTACAACACCCTAACATTTCCCTCTTCTCTACTCTCACCTGAGGTGATCTTCTCTACTCTCACCTGAGGTGATCTTCTCTACTCTCACCTGAGATGATTTCTTCTCCCTGAGATGACTTTTCTCACCTGAGATGATCTTCTCTACTCTCACCTGAGATGATCTTCTCTACTCTCACCTGAGATGATCTTCTCTACTCTCACCTGAGATGATCTTCTCTACTCTCACCTGAGATGATCTTCTCTACACTCACCTGAGATGTCTTCTACTCACCTGAGATGTCTTCCACCTCACCTGAGATGATCTTCTCCCATCCACCTGAGATGTTCCTTTCTACCTCACTGAGATGTCTTCTCTATCTCACCTGAGATGATCTTCTACCTCACCTGAGATGATCTTCTACTCTCACCTGAGATGTCTTCTACTCCACCTGAGATGATCTTCTCTCTCACCTGAATGTTTCTCTTCTACTCACCTGAGATGTCTTCTCTCTCACCTGAGATGATCTTCTCTCTCACCTGAGATGATCTTCCTCACTGAATGTTTTCCCTCTTCTTACTCCTGAGATGTCTTCTACTCACCTGAGATGTCTCTCTACTCACCTGAGATGATCTTCTCTCACTGAGATTCTTCTCTCACCTGAGATGTCTTCTACCTCACTGAGATGTCTTTTACTCACCTGAGATGTTCTACTCACCTGAGATGATCTTCTCCACCTGAGATGTCTTCTTCTCACCTGAGATGATCTTCTACCTCACCTGAGATGCTCTTTCTCTGGATGCTTCCCTCACCTGAGATGATCTTCTACTTCACCTGAGATGTCTTCTACTCTCACCTGAGATGTCTTCTACTCCACCTGAATGATTTCTCCTACTTCTCTCACCTGAGATGTCTTCTCTACCTCACTGAATGTCTTCTACCTCACCTGAGATATCTTCCTACTTCACCTGAGATGATCTTCTACTCCACCTGAGATGTCTTCCACTCTCACCTGAGATGTCTTCTTACTCTCACCTGAGATGATCTTCTACCTCACCTGAGATGACTCCACTCCACCTGAGATGTCTTCTACCTCACCTAATTTTTCTACCTCACCTGAGATGATCTTCTACTCACCTGAGATGATCTTCTACTCTCACCTGAGATGCTCTTCTCTCTCACCTGAGATGATCTTCTACTCACCTGAGATGATCTTCTCTACTCACCTGAGATGTCTTCTCTTCTCACCTGAGATGTCTTCTCTACTCTCACCTGAGATGTCTTTACTCTCACTAGATTCTCTCTCACTGGTGTTCCACTCTCCCTGAGATGTCTTTCTACTCTCACCTGAGATGATCTTCTACTCACCTGAGATGTCTTCTACTCTACCTGAGATGTCTTTCTCTCACCTGAGATGTCTTCTACTCTCACCTGAGATGATCTTCTCACTCTCACTGAGATTCTTCTCTACTCACCTGAGATGTCTTCTCTCTTCACCTGAGATGTCTTCTACTTCACCTGAGATGATCTTCTACTCACCTGAGATGTCTTCTTCTCACCTGAGATGATCTTCTACTCACCTGAGATGTCTTCTACTCTCACTGAGATGATCTTCTACTTCACCTGAGATGATCTTCTCATCTCACCTGAGATGTCTTCTCTCTCACCTGAGATGTCTTTCTACTCACCTGAGATGCTCTTTCTACTCTACCTGAGATGTCTTCTACTCTCACCTGAGATGATCTTCTCACTCACCTGAGATGTCTTTCTACTCACCTGAGATGATCTTCTACTCACCTGAGATGATCTTCTCTTCACTAGATGTCTTCTCTCTCTCACCTGAGATGATCTTCTACTTCACCTGAGATGATCTTTTACTCACCTGAGATGTCTTTCTCACCTGAGATGATCTTCTACTCTCACTGAGATGTCTTCTACTCACCTGAGATGTCTTCTACTCTCACCTGAGATGATTTCTCTACTCTCACCTGAGATGATCTTCTACTCCCTGAGATGATCTTCTACTCTCACCTGAGATGCTCTTCTCTACTTCACCTGAGATGTCTTTCTACTCTCACCTGAGATGATCTTCTCTACTCTCACCTGAGATGATCTTCTCTACTCTCACCTGAGATGATCTTCTCTACTCTCACCTGAGATGATCTTCTCTACTCTCACCTGAGATGATCTTCTCTACTCTCACCTGAGATGCTCTTCTCTACTCTCACCTGAGATGATCTTCTCTACTCTCACCTGAGATGATCTTCTCTACTCTCACTTGAGATGATCTTCTCTCTTTACCTGAGATGATCTTCTCTCACCAGATATCTTCTCCTCTCCTCTGAGATGATCTTCTTACTCACCTGAGATGTCTTCTCACTCTCACTTGAGATGCTCTTCTCTACTCTCACCTGAGATGACTCTTCTCTACTCTCACCTGAGATGTCTTCTACCTCACCTGAGATGATCTTTCTACTCTCACTCTAGATGACTTTACTCTCACCTAGATGTCTTCTACTCACTGAGATGCTCTTTACTCACTCTACTTATTTCACCTGAGATGACTCTATCTACTGAGTTCACATCACCTGAGATGATCTTCTCTATCTCACCTGAGATGACTCTACTCTACTCTCACTGAGATGATCTTCTTCACCTAGATACTCTTCTCACTAGATGACTTCTACTATCCTACTTCACCACTGAGATGATCTATACCTCAACTCTCACTGAGATGATCTTCTTACCTCACCTGAGATGATTCCTTACTACTCTCCATCCTGAGTACTTCTACTCTCACCTGAGTACTTCACCTGAGATGCATTTTCTACTATCACTCTTCGATCACCTGGATGATCATATACCTCCAGATCTACTACTTATGTCCTTCACTCCTCACCTGAATGTCTTCTACTCTCACCTGAGATGATCTTCTCACTCTCCCTGAGATGATCTTCTCTACTCACCTGAGATGACTTTACTTCACTATACCTCAATCTACCTGAGATGACTTCTACTACCTAGATCTTCACCTGAGATGTCTTCACTCTACTCATCACCTGAGATGTCTTCTACTCTCACTCTGAGATGTTTCACTTACATCTTCTCCTAGATCCTACTCACTGAGATGCTCTTCTCTACTCTCCTGAGATGACTTTCTCACTACTCACCTGAGATGACTCTTACTCACTATACTCCTCACTGAGATGATCTTCTACTCACTGAGATGATCTTCACTCACTTCCATCACGAGATGATCTTTCTACTCTCACCTGAGATCCCTGTTATTCACTATCTCTCTCACTCTGAGATGTCTTCTCTACTCTCACCTGAGATGCTCTTTCACTCATACTCTCCACCCACTGAGATGTCCTTCACTCTCTCACCTGAGATGATCTTCTATCTCACCTGAGATGTCTTCTCTACCTCACATGATCACTCACCTGGATGTCTTTCTACTCTCACCTGAGATGATCTTCTCTACTCTACCTGTGACTTCATCACTGAGATGTCTCTCACTCTCACCTGAGATGATCTTCTCTACTCTCACTTGAGATGCTCTTCTCTACTCTCACCTGAGATGATCTTCTCTCTCACCTGATGCCTTCTACTCACTGTACTACTCACTAAATTCTTGTCCAGTTGACTGTAAGATACTAAATGACACGTTGCAGCAGAGTGACACCCAGGGTGACCCCCCAAGGTGACCCCTCTAGGGTGACCCCTAGGGTAACCCTTCTAGGGTGACCCCTCTAGGGTGACCCCCTCCCCTTGGACAAATCTGTATGACCCCTACGGTTTTAGCGCTCCACCCACGAAATAAATATACACCTTTCAACCACTGTGTAATATACAGTGTCACTATACACATCCCAGATCCCACTGTATATGTCACTATACACCTCCCAGATCACACTGTATGTCACTATACACCTCCCAGATCACACTGTATGTCACTATACACCTCCCAGATCACACTGTATATGTCACTATACACCTCCCAGATCACACTGTATATGTCACTATACACCTCCCAGATCACACTGTATGTCACTATACACCTTCCAGATCACACTGTATGTCACTATACACCTTCCAGATCACACTGTATATGTCACTATACACCTTCTAGATCACACTGTATATGTCACTATACACCTTCCAGATCACACTGTATATGTCACTATACACCTTCCAGATCACACTGTATATGTCACTATACACCTTCCAGATCACACTGTATATGTCACTATACACCTTCCAGATCACACTGTATATGTCACTATACACCTCCCAGATCACACTGTATATGTCACTATACACCTTCCAGATCACACTGTATGTCACTATACACCTTCCAGATCACACTGTATATGTCACTATACACCTCCCAGATCACTCTGTATGTCACTATACACCTTCCAGATCACACTGTATATGTCACTATACACCTTCCAGATCACACTGTATATGTCACTATAAACCTCCCAGATCACACTGTATGTCACTATACACCTCCCAGATCACACTGTATATGTCACTATAAACCTCCCAGATCACACTGTATGTCACTATACACCTCCCAGATCACACTGTATATGTCACTATACACCTCCCAGATCACACTATGTCACTATACACCTCCCAGATCACACTGTATGTCACTATACACCTCCCAGATCACACTGTATGTCACTATACACCTCCCAGATCACACTGTATGTCACTATACACCTTCCAGATCACACTGTATATGTCACTATACACCTCCCAGATCACACTGTATGTCACTATAAACCTCCCAGATCACACTGTATATGTCACTATACACCTCCCAGATCACACTGTATGTCACTATACACCTTCCAGATCACACTGTATGTCACTATAAACCTCCCAGATCACACTGTATATGTCACTATAAACCTCCCAGATCACACTGTATGTCACTATACACCTCCCAGATCACACTGTATATGTAACTATACACCTCCCAGACCACTGTACGACATATGGTGTCATTATACACCTGGCACTCGACATATAGTGTCACTATACACCTGGCACTCGACATATGGTGTCACTATACACCTGGCACTCGACATATGGTGTCACTATACACCTGGCACTCGACATATGGTGTCACTATACACCTGGCACTCGACATATGGTGTCACTATACACCTGCCACTCGACATGGTATCACTATACACCTGGCACTCGACATATGGTGTCACTATACACCTGGCACTCGACATATGTTGTCACTATACACCTGGCACTCGACATATGGTGTCACTATACACCTGGCATTCACTACATAAGAGGCAGTACTACACCAACAAGAGTGCCATCAGTCTCAGCAGGTGCCACCACCACCACCACCTCCCACTAAGGCACCACTGACACCGTACCACTCTGACCTCTGGCTCTCTACCCACCCAAGTACCCATACCTAGCTCAGATGGCACCCACCCCGAGCACTGCCAACAAGTGCTTTAAAACCAGCTCGGTAATGTGGCTCTGAGGGACATTTACGTTCCGAAAAAAATATTACGTTACTTTTGTGTGTTCTGAGCCAAACAGGTCTGGGGACCTTGAGACAGGTCTGGGGACCTTGAGACAGGTCTGGGGACCTTGAGACAGGTCTGGGGACCTTGAGACAGGTCTGGGGACCTTGAGACAGGTCTGGGGACCTTGAGACAGGTCTGGGGACCTTGAGACAGGTCTGGGGACCTTGAGACAGGTCTGGGGACCTTGAGACAGGTCTGGGGACCTTGAGACAGGTCTGGGGACCTTGAGACAGGTCTGGGGACCTTGAGACAGGTCTGGGGACCTTGAGACAGGTCTGGGGACCTTGAGACAGGTCTGGGGACCTTGAGACAGGTCTGGGGACCTTGAGACAGATCTGGGGACCTTGAGACAGGTCTGGGGACTGAGACAGGTCTGGGACTGAGACAGGTCTGGGGACCTTGAGACAGGTCTGGGGACCTTGAGACAGGTCTGGGGACCTTGAGACAGGTCTGGGGACCTTGAGACAGGTCTGGGAACCTTGAGACAGGTCTGGGGACCTTGAGACAGGTCTGGGGACCTTGAGACAGGTCTGGGGACCTTGAGACAGGTCTGGGGACCTTGAGACAGGTCTGGGGACCTTGAGACAGATCTGGGGACCTTGAGACAGGTCTGGGGACCTTGAGACAGATCTGGGGACCTTGAGACAGATCTGGGGACCTTGAGACAGGTGTGGGGACCTTGAGACAGATCTGGGGACCTTGAGACAGGTGTGGGGACCTTGAGACAGGTGTGGGGATCTTGAGACAGATCTGGGGACCTTGAGACAGGTGTGGGGACCTTGAGACAGGTGTGGGGACCTTGAGACAGATCTGGGGACCTTGAGACAGATTTGGGGACCTTGAGACAGGTGTGGGGACCTTGAGACAGATCTGGGGACCTTGAGACAGGTGTGGGGACCTTGAGACAGGTGTGGGGACCTTGCGACAGGTGTGGGAACCTGTCTCAAGTAAGGTCTTAAGTCCTAAGAATGGTCTTGATGCCCTGAGTTAGAGCTTTGGTCCCTCAGCCCAGGACCAACGTTAGTATCTACACTAGTCTTTATGTGGGTGTGTGTGTGTGTGTGTACTCCCTATTTATGGTTGCAGGGGTCGATTCACAGCTCCTGGCCCCGCCTCTTCGCTGGTCGCTACTAGGTCCACTCTCTCCCTGCTCCATGAGCTTTGTCGTATCTCTTCTCAAAGCTATGTATGGATCTTGCCTCCACTACATCACTCTCCAGATTGTTCCACTTCCTAAGAACTCTATGGCTGAAGAAATACTTCCTAACATCCCTGTGATTTATCTGAGTCTTCAGGTTCCAGTCGTGTTCCCTTGTTGCTGTGTTACATCTCTGAAACATCCTGTCCCTATCCACCCTGTCAATTCCTATCGGTATTTTATATGTCGTTATCAAGTCCCCCCTAATCCCTGCAAATTGTTCGGTAAATAATTGCACTGAGAGTGAAGCGGCAATCCAAGTTTGAATAGCCAATCACATCTGAGCCTTGAAGGGACACTCCAATCCTAATTGCTGCTCCTGTCCAACCCCAGCCAACCCCTGCCAACCCCAGCCAACCCCAGCCAACCCCTGCCAACCCCAGCCAACCCCTGCCAACCCCTGCCAACCCCAGCCAACCCCAGCCAACCCCTGCCAACCCCAGCCAACCCCAGCCAACCGCCACTGCCAACCCCAGCCAACCCCAGCCAACCCCTGCCAACCCCAGCCAACCCCTGCCAACCCCAGCCAACCCCAGCCAACCCCTGCCAACCCCAGCCAACCCCAGCCAACCCCTGCCAACCCCAGCCAACCCCTGCCAACCCCAGCCAACCCCTGCCTCTCCCTTCCTCTCTCATATTACAAAGTAACATTAACACGACGCTGTTCACAATAATAGAAAATGTTAAAAATGTCATTCCAATTATTTCCCAATAAATATTTTGATGAGCAAGACGATTTGTAGTTGATCCCTGAAACAATATGGAGGAAAATAAACACTCTCTCTCTCTCTCACACACTCACACTCTCTCTCACACTATCACACACACTCTCTCTCACACATCCTCTCACACACACTCACACACACACACTCACACACACACTCACACACCCTCTCACAAACTCTCTCACACACACACACACATTTTCCTGGACTGCAGGAAGGCCTTCGACACAGTACCTCATATGAGATTAGTGCAGAAGCTGGAGGACCAAGCAGGTATAACAGGAAGGGCACTGGAGTGGATCAGGGAATACCTGACAGGGAGGCAACAACGGGTCATGGTGCGTGATGAGGTATCACAGTGGGCGCCTGTGACGAGCGGTGTACCGCAGGGGTCAGTCCTAGGTATATGTGAATGACATGACGGACGGGATAGACTCAGAAGTGTCTCTGTTCGCAGATGATGTGAAATTAATGAGGAGAATCACATCAGAGGAGGACCAAGCAGGACTTCAAACAGACCTGGACAAGCTTGACATCTGGTCTAGCAACTGGCTTCTTGAATTTTAATCCCACCAAATGCAAAGTCATGAAGATCGGGGAAGGGCAAAGAAGACCGCTGACAGAGTACAGGCAAGGTGGACAAAGGCTACAAACCTCGTTAAAGGAGAAAGATCTTGGGGTGAGCATAACACCAAGCACGTCTCCGGAAGCACACATCAACCAGATAACTGCGGCAGCATATGGGCGACTGGCAAACCTAAGATTAGTGTTCCGTTACCTTAACAAGGAATCGTTCAAGACACTGTACACCGTGTACGTCAGGCCCATACTAGAGTATGCAGCACCAGTCTGGAACCCACACCTGGTCAAGCACGTAAGGAAACTAAAGAAAGTGCAAAGGTTTGCGACAAGGCTAGTTCCACAACTCAGGGGTCTGTCCTATGAAGAAAGGTTGAGGGAAATAGGACTAACAACACTGGAGGACAGAAGGGTTAGAGGAGACATGATAACGACATACAAAATACTGCGGAGAATCGACAAGGTAGATAGTGACAGGATGTTCCAGAGAGGGAACACAGAAACAAGGGGCACAATTGGAAGCTGAAGACTCAGATGAGTCAAAGGGATGTTAGGAAGCATTTCTTCAGCCATAGAGTAGTCAGGAAGTGGAATAGTCTAGCAAATGATGTAGTGGAGTCAGGAACCATACATAGCTTTAAGACGAGGTATGATAAAGCATGGAGCAGGGAGAGCAGAGACCCAGTAGGGGATAGTGAAGAGGCGGGGCCAGGAGCTGAGTCTCGACCCCTGCAAGCACAATTAGGTGAGTGCAATTAGGTGAGTACAAACATTCTCACACACACTCACACACTCTCACCCCCCCACACACACTCTCTTCTTCTTTTCTTCTCTCTCTCTCTCTCTCTCTCTCTCTCTCTCTCTCTCTCTCTCTCTCTCTCACACACATAGCTCAAGGCCCCGGAGTACACACATACACACATTTACATACACACACAGAGTTGTCAGGAAGTGGAATAGTCTGGGAAGTGATGTAGTGGACGCAGGATCCATACATAGCTTTAAGGAGAGGTATGATAAAGCTCATGGAGCAGCTAGAGTAACCGAGTAGCGGCCAGTGAAGAGGCGGGGCCAGGAGCTGTGACTTGACCCCTGCAACCACAACTAGGTCAGTACACACACGCTTGAAGACATTCGCTATGCATAGGGCAAGACAATATTCATGATTTTCCATGTTTTTAAATGACTGTTAATGTGTCCACCTCTGGCATTGTCGTACATCCCCCACAAACACACACACACGACGACCAGTGAAGAGCAGGGGCCAGGAGCTACGGGTCGACCCCTACAATCACAATTAAGTGAATACACACTAGGTGTGTGTATTCACCTAATACGTGTAAATAAACATTTACAGCATTTGCACAACATGTACAGCATTTCCACCCGTGCTATGATCAAACTCGGGTCCTTCAGTTGAGAGCCAATTCGCTACCACTTGAGCCACGAGTCAACCATAAGAAGGCAATACGTCCTTCAAGCAAGACAAAGTCAACATAAAAAAAAGTGTTTATTTTCTTGTAAAGTTTACAATGAAGACCACTAGTAGGCCTAGGTATTTATGGCAGCCCATGTGTGTATAAGTACTGAAGACCACTAGTAGGCCTAGGTATTTATGGCAGCCCATGTGTGTATAAGTACTGAAGACCACTAGCAGGCCTAGGTATTTATGGCAGCCCATGTGTGTATAAATACTGAAGACCACTAGTAGGCCTAGGTATTTATGGCAGCCCATGTGTGTATAAATACTGAAGACCACTAGCAGGAGTAGGTATTTATGGCAGCCCATGTGTGTATAAGTACTGAAGACCACTAGCAGGCCTAGGTATTTATGGCAGCCCACGTGTGTATAAATACTGAAGACCACTAGCAGGCCTAGGTATTTATGGCAGCCCACGTGTGTATAAGTACTGAAGACCACTAGCAGGCCTAGGTATTTATGGCAGCCCACGTGTGTATAAGTACTGAAGACCACTAGCAGGCCTAGGTATTTATGGCAGCCCACGTGTGTATAAGTACTGAAGACCACTAGCAGGCCTAGGTATTTATGGCAGCCCACGTGTGTATAAGTATTGAAGACCACTAGCAGGCCTAGGTATTTATGGCAGCCCACGTGTGTATAAGTTAGTACTGAAGACCACTAGTAGGCCTAGGTATTTATGGCAGCCCACGTGTGTATAAGTTAGTACTGAAGACCACTAGTAGGCCTAGGTATTTATGGCAGCCCACGTGTGTATAAGTTAGTACTGAAGACCACTAGCAGGCCTAGGTATTTATGGCAGCCCACGTGTGTATAAGTTAGTACTGAAGACCACTAGCAGGCCTAGGTATTTATGGCAGCCCACGTGTGTATAAGTTAGTACTGAAGACCACTAGCAGGCCTAGGTATTTATGGCAGCCCACGTGTGTATAAGTTACTACTGAAGACCACTAGCAGGCCTAGATATTTATGGCAGCCCATGTGTGTAGAAGTTAGTACTGAAGACCACTAGTAGGCCTAGGTATTTATAGCAGCCCATGTGTGTATAAGTACTGAAGACCACTAGCAGGCCTAGGTATTTATGGCACCCCATGTGTGTATACGTTAGTACTGAAGACCACTAGCAGGCCTAGGTATTTATGGCAGCCCACGTGTGTATAAGTTAGTACTGAAGACCACTAGCAGGCCTAGGTATTTATGGCAGCCCATGTGTGTATAAGTTAGTACTGAAGACCACTAGCAGGCCTAGGTATTTATGGCAGCCCACGTGTGTATAAGTACTGAAGACCACTAGCAGGCCTAGGTATTTATGGCAGCCCATGTGTGTATAAGTACTGAAGACCACTAGCAGGCCTAGGTATTTATGGCAGCCCACGTGTGTATAAGTTAGTACTGAAGACCACTAGCAGGCCTAGGTATTTATGGTAGCCCACGTGTGTATAAGTACTGAAGACCACTAGCAGGCCTAGGTATTTATGGCAGCCATCGTGTGTATAAGTACTGAAGACCACTAGCAGGCCTAGGTATTTATGGCAGCCCATGTGTGTATAAGTTAGTACTGAAGACCACTAGCAGGCCTAGGTATTTATGGCAGCCCACGTGTGTATAAGTTAGTACTGAAGACCACTAGCAGGCCTAGGTATTTATGGCAGCCCATGTGTATATAAGTTAGTACTGAAGACCACTAGCAGGCCTAGGTATTTATGGCAGCCCACGTGTGTATAAGTACTGAAGACCACTAGCAGGCCTAGGTATTTATGGCAGCCCACGTGTGTATAAGTACTGAAGACCACTAGCAGGCCTAGGTATTTATGGCAGCCCACGTGTGTATAAGTACTAAAGACCACTAGCAGGCCTAGGTATTTATGGCAGCCCACGTGTGTATAAGTTCTGAAGACCACTAGCAGGAGAAGGTATTTATGGCAGCCCACGTGTGTATAAGTACTGAAGACCATTAGCAGGCCTAGGTATTTATGGCAGCCCACGTGTGTATAAGTTCTGAAGACCACTAGCAGGAGAAGGTATTTATGGCAGCCCACGTGTGTATAAGTACTGAAGACCACTAGCAGGCCTAGGTATTTATGGCAGCCCACGTGTGTATAAGTTCTGAAGACCACTAGCAGGAGAAGGTATTTATGGCAGCCCACGTGTGTATAAGTACTGAAGACCACTAGCAGGCCTAGGTATTTATGGCAGCCCACGTGTGTATAAGTACTGAAGACCACTAGCAGGCCTAGGTATTTATGGCAGCCCACGTGTGTATAAGTACTGAAGACCACTAGCAGGCCTAGGTATTTATGGCAGCCCACGTGTGTATAAGTACTGAAGACCACTAGCAGGCCTAGGTATTTATGGCAGCCCACGTGTGTATAAGTACTGAAGACCACTAGCAGGCCTAGGTATTTATGGCAGCCCACGTGTGTATAAGTACTGAAGACCACTAGTAGGCCTAGGTATTTATGGCAGCCCACGTGTGTATAAGTACTGAAGACCACTAGCAGGCCAAGGTATTTATGGCAGCCCATGTGTGTATAAGTACTGAAGACCACTAGCAGGCCTAGGTATTTATGGCAGCCCACGTGTGTATAAGTACTGAGGACCACTAGCAGGCCTAGGTATTTATGGCAGCCCACGTGTGTATAAGTACTGAGGACCACTAGCAGGCCTAGGTATTTATAGCAGCCCACGTGTGTATAAGTACTGAAGACCACTAGCAGGCCTAGGTATTTATGGCAGCCCATGTGTGTATAAGTACTGAAGACCACTAGCAGGCCTAGGTATTTATGGCAGCCCACGTGTGTATAAGTACTGAAGACCACTAGCAGGCCTAGGTATTTATGGCAGCCCATGTGTGTATAAGTACTGAAGACCACTAGCAGGCCTAGGTATTTATGGCAGCCTACGTGTGTATAAGTACTGAAGACCACTACCAGGCCTAGGTATTTATGGCAGCCCATGTGTGTATAAGTACTGAAGACCACTAGCAGGCCTAGGTATTTATGGCAGCCCACGTGTGTATAAGTACTGAAGACCACTAGTAGGCCTAGGTATTTATGACAGCCCACGTGTGTATAAGTACTGAAGACCACTAGCAGGCCTAGGTATTTATGGCAGCCCACGTGTGTATAAGTACTGAAGACCACTAGCAGGAGAAGGTATTTATGGCAGCCCATGTGTGTATAAGTACTGAAGACCACTAGCAGGCCTAGGTATTTATGGCAGCCCACGTGTGTATAAGTACTGAAGACCACTAGCAGGAGAAGGTATTTATGGCAGCCCACATGTGTATAAGTACTGAAGACCACTAGCAGGCCTAGGTATTTATGGCAGCCCACGTGTGTATAAGTTAGCAATGAAGACCACTAGCAGGCCTAAGTATTTATGGCAGCCCACGTGTGTATAAGTTAGTACTGAAGACCACTAGCAGGCCTAGGTATTTATGGCAGCCCACGTGTGTATAAGTACTCAAGACCACTAGCAGGCCTAGGTATTTATGGCAGCCCACGTGTGTATAAGTACTGAAGACCGCCTAGGTATTTATGGCAGCCCACGTGTGTAGAAGTACTGAAGACCACTAGCAGGCCTAGGTATTTATGGCAGCCCACGTGTGTATAAGTACTGAAGACCACTAGCAGGCCTAGGTATTTATGGCAGCCCACGTGTGTATAAGTACTGAAGACCACTAGCAGGCCTAGGTATTTATGGCAGCCCACGTGTGTATAAGTTAGTACTGAAGACCACTAGCAGGCCTAGGTAATTATGGCAGCCCACGTGTGTATAAGTTAGTACTGAAGACCACTAGCAGGCCTAGGTATTTATGGCAGCCCACGTGTGTATAAGTTAGCAATGAAGACCACTAGCAGGCCTAGGTATTTATGGCAGCCCACGTGTGTATAAGTTAGCAATGAAGACCACTAGCAGGCCTAGGTATTTATGGCAGCCCACGTGTGTATAAGTTAGTAAATTATCTTTGAGCAGAGAGAGACAGAGACAGAGACAGACAGAGACAGAGACAGAGAGAGACAGAGACAGAGAGAGACAGAGACAGAGAGAGAGTAGAAAGAGAAAGTAGAAACTAAAGAAAACAGAAAGTGTTTCAGCAGACTTGTCCAGAAGGGGAGGGGGACGGAGGGGAGGGGGACGGGGGGAGGGTTGGCGTGACGTCACACCATCACGTCACCAGCTGACTGATGACAACAAAAAACTCCACCATTAGTCTTATTTTAGCTCCCTTCCCTCCCTCCCTCCATCCATCCTTTCCCTCCCTCCCTCCATCCATCTTTTCCTCCCTCCCTCCCTCCATCCATCCTTTCCCTCCCTCCCTAAATCCTTTTCCTCCCTCCCTTCATCCATCCTTTACCTCCTTCCCTCCATCCTTTTCCTCCCTCCATCCATCTTTTTCCTCCCTTCCCTCCCTCCCTCCTTTTCCTCCCTCCCTCCATCCATCCTTTTCCTCCCTCCCTCCTTTCCTCTCTCTCTTTACTAAGTTATTATATCCCTTCTCCCTTTCCTGTCATCACGTTATCTCTTACTCTTCCTGTCATCATGTCGTCTCTCACTCTTCCTGTCATCACGTTATCTCTTATTCTTCGTGTCATCACGTTATCTCTTACTCGTTCTGTCATCATGTCGTCTCTTATTCTTCCTGTCATCACGTTATCTCTTACTCTTCCTGTCATCACGTTATCTCTTACTCTTCGTGTCATCATGTCGTCTCTCACTCTTCCTGTCATCACGTTATCTCTTATTCTTCCTGTCATCACGTTATCTCTTACTCTTCGTGTCATCACGTTATCTCTTACTCTTCCTGTCATCATGTTGTCTCTTATTCTTCCTGTCATCACGTTATCTCTCACTCTTCGTGTCATCATGTCGTCTCTCACTCTTCGTGTCATCATGTCGTCTCTCACTCTTCGTGTCATCACGTTATCTCTTACTCTTCGTGTCATCATGTCGTCTCTTATTCTTCCTGTCATCACGTTATCTCTTACTCTTCCTGTCATCATGTCGTCTCTTATTCTTCGTGTCATCACGTTATCTCTCACTCTTCGTGTCATCATGTCGTCTCTCACTCTTCGTGTCATCTCTCATCATGATGTCAGAGATTCCTACCATCCTTACATGTTGTAAGAAAGAATAAGATCCATTTCTTCCTTGCTAACACTTCCGGTGTTCGCCTCAGAGCAAATACCAATATTGTTGACCTTGTTCACTATCCTTACCTTGTTCAGGTTGGGGATGAGTTGTCACCTGACCAGTGGGTCGGTGCTATTGCAACCGGGGAGGATCCATCCACTCCACTGGATCATTCCACTCCACCAGTAGAGGAGAAAGACTTAGCTCCCACTGACTTCTCAGATGAAGTCAAACGTTTGTTGAATCTGTTGAACAAACGTCGTAAAGCCATTGCCTTACCAGGTGAGAAGATGGGTATAACGAACTTATTGTCCCATCGTATCCCACTTGAACCTGCTACTAGACCAATTTATATACCTACGTACAGAATGCCACATTCATAAGTTGCTGTCACAGATGAATTGATCAATCATATGCTTGAGGATGGTGTTATCGCACCTAGCAATTCACCCTGGAATGCACCGCTGATCTTAGTACCTAAGAAGGATGGTACTTGGTGCCCAGTGATAAACTTTAGGAAGTTAAATGCGAAAACAGTTCCAGATCGCTTCCCACTTCCTGTACTTGGTGACCTTTTACATAATATTGGAGATAACAAAGTCTTCTCAACCCTAGATTTGTTACAAGTGTTTTGTCAAGTCCCTCTCCACGAGGACAGCCAAGAGCTAACAGCATTCTCCACCCCAACACGCAATTATCACTTTATCCACATGGCTTTCAGTTTACGCTCTTCACCTATCACATTCTCGAGGATAATGACTAATACCTTTAGAGGCCTCATAGGTATCGCACTTATGGTGTACTTAGATGATGTGATTGTCATGTCAGAAGACGTAGATACGCACTTGAAAAGACTTGATGTGGTACTTGGTAAGCTTGAAGAAGCCAATTTTAAGATAAAACTGTCTAAATGTCAATTTTTCAGATCAGAAATCAAGTTTCTTGGTCACGTAATCAATCCCAAAACTGCTGATGCCTTAAGATCCTTTGTAGGCTTAGCAGGTTTTTAGTGATCTTTCATTGCTAATTTTTCTTCCATAGCAGCTCCTTTGACTGAGTTGCTTAAGAAAGATTCTCCATTCGTTTGGACCTTCCGTCAAGAAAGAGCATTTCAAACTCTCAAAGAATAGCTAATATCTGCTCCAATTTTTAAATTTCCAGATTTTTCTAAGCCTTTCTACCTAACAACTGATGCTAATTCTATTGGCCTAGGTGCCGTACTAGCTCAGAAGACTGGTAGCAAGTACAACACAGTTGCATTTGCTAGCCGAGTCCTTACAAAGGCTGAACGTAATTATATAGCAACTGAGCAAGAAGCCTTAGCGATAGTATGGTCTTTAAAGCACTTCCGAGAGTTCTCGACCTGGTTCTTGATAAAGCCCCACTGTGGGTGGATACTGGATAAAGCCCCACTGTGGGTGGATACTGGACAAAGCCCCACTGTGGGTGTGTTCTGAATAATGCCCCACTGTGGGTGGGTACTGGAGAAAGCGCCACTGTGGGTGGGTACTACATAATGCCCCAATGTGTTCATGTCTTGACAGACCATGCCCCACTGATACCTTTATTCCAGAACAATCTACTGGAAGACTAGCCAGATGGTCCTTGACTATCCAAGAGTTCAACCCTACTTTTGAACACTTACCTGGCAAGTCAAATGTAGTTGCAGATCCATTATCGTGACATGTTAGATAGTAACTGCAGACCCTCCCTTTAGTGCCAAGGACGTAAAGACTGCTCAAAGTACAGATCCCATGTGGTCTGGTGTGATTCCTGCCCCAGGAAGATCTTATTCTTACTGTGAAGCCACCAACACCCATCAGTGACTTTGTCATGAACCAAGAACTACTGTATCGCACAGTTGAGTTGGATACTCCAAGTAGAAGGGTATACCAGTTAGTAATTCCACAGTCACTAGTGAAAGTAGCCTTACAGCTAGTTAATGATGTACCAGGTGTTGCACACCCTGGTATGGATCGTTCTGTAAAACAAGCCAGATTAAAATACTTTTGGCCTCGTATGTCCACTGATATTACTGAGTATGTTAAGAAATGCAGTGCCTGTATGCAACATAAAGGCAATGTTAATGGTCCTAATCCAATCCAGGTGTATCCAACTACTAGCCAACCATGGGAAAGAGTTGTGCTAGATCTGCTAACTAATTTCCAATGTTCTCTCCAGGGCAACAAACATCTGTGTTATGGTCAATCATTTCACCAGATATTGTGAGTTAGTTCCTATTGCAGATAAGACTGCCGAGACAGTATCTAAAGCATTTAAAGAATCTATAATCTGCAGGCATACAACTCCTAAGGCCCTAGTAACAGATAATGGAGGTGAATTCTGTACTGAGATTCTCAAAAAATTGTGTACCCTGTACAAGATCTCTAAATCAACAATTGTTCCTCACCATCCTGCCAGTAATGGTTTAGCGGAAAGAACTAATAAGAAAGTACTTGATGTATCGAGAGCCACTATCAATCCCAATAGTGCAATCTGGAATGAAGTTATACCTGATGCTCAGTGTGAAATAAATTCTGCTTACAATGCTTCTATAGGTAATACTCCACATTATGCGTTGTATGGTGTCGATAAGCGTTTGCCTAATGAGTTGTTATATTCTAAGGTGTCGATAAGCGTTTGCCTAATGAGTTGTTATCTAATCCGAAACCAAATTACAATCGTGATGATTTCATAGCAACTCATACCAGCTTAGCTCAAAGTGTTTTTAGAAGGATCCGTGAAACACTTCGTAAATCAACAACAGAGTTTACAAGTCACTAATACTCCAGCAAAACCCACCAAAATTAAAGTAGGTTCGAGAGTTATGCTGACTAACTTTAACAAAACATCTACAATGCCTAAGCTCGACCAAAAGTTTGTTGGTCCTCATCGAGTAGTTGAACATATTAATGGCAATAAGTATAAGGTTAGAGAAATCAGTACTGGTCAGTATAAAGAATCGCATTTAGATCATATGAAGTTAGTATGCAATGAGGACGAGGTCCCTGATAACCAGACAAATGAGACAGACTGACAATCCTCCTGATGCTGTACCCTCTACCTCTAATAATCAGTCAATCAACCTGAATGTCGTTATTCCCTACGTACACGACAAGTATTGAGAAATCCTCAAGTATTATTTGTAAATACCAATTTAGATCTTCCTCAACCACAAATTGAGTTACCCATTGCAACAGAGTTTGATCCTCCAAGAGATGATAACCAATCTGCATGTGTAAATCTCACCCTAGCAGAGTTGGGGTTAAATGTTAATAACCTGTATAGATGAATAATATCTTTTAACATGTATTTCAACTATGTTACTATATCAACTTAGTATTATTCAAGAAAAAAAAATTTGTGTTCACGTTCTCTCCGAATTCTGAGATTTAACAGTACTAGATTTGAGTGCACCAAGTCTGCCTTTTCTGTTAAACACTTCCTTCATTATAAATATATTTCCTCAGAATCCGTAGATCACATAAATACAGATCGATCGATCATTTTTTTGTCTTTTATTGTATATCCTACCGTTGATTTTTATCTATTCCTATGAATTGTGATATATCATACTTGTAATGCATTACATTAATTTCCATCCAGATAATATCCTTATGTACAGTTATAATGTTCAACTGTTGTGTACTTTGACATTGTATAGAATCAGCCCAGAGCTGTACGCCTGTCACCTCCAGTTTGTATTAGCTGTATGTCGAGACGCCATACATAACATGGCCGAGCTGTCAGTAGTATTTCAGTATAACCGTTACTGAGTCACAGCCTCCCTACGTGATCACTGACCATTACTGAGTCATTCTGCTGCCCTAGCATGATGTCATAAGTCACCCTTTGAATGCCATGGGCGTTCTCGCTGACTGGCCTCTGTTCAGGGCTAGGTATAGAGACGGACAGGTCAGGCCTGAGTGCTTCCCATATTTTTCCACTAATATATAAGTTACTAAGACAAGCTATGTTTGTGTTTATTACTAAATCCATCAAGAACCCACACGACATATAGGGTCATCACAACAGGTCATGACATATTGGGTCATCATAACAGGTCATCACATCACCAGACAACTTACCAGTGATAACACAAACATCATCACCAGTCACATAAGTCAGTTACATCGTCAACTCCCTTAATCATTATTATTTAACAACTAGTATATAAAATGGTTCTACTGGGAGGATATACAATTTTATTATTCCATATACTGAAGAAAATAAGATAGATAATAAAGAATATGATGTGGAAGTGCAGTTAAAATATATTAAAAATAAATTCAGAATAATGTGTATTGTGATCTAAGGTTATTATCTCTTGAATAATAAAGTATTAAAACTGAAAATACATTTTCAATTATATAAATTTTACAGAGGCAAACGTAGAATTATTATTCAGAAGGATTTGCAAACAAAACAATTAAATTTTCGACAGAAGGAATAGAATTTGTATTATTATTATTATTATTATTATTATTATTATTATTATTATTATTATTATTATTAGTGTTGCTATAATTCCAACATAAAATCATCAGGCAGTGAATTTGTGAAAATAAAAATATTTTAGAGTATAAATTTAGAGGCATGTGTATTTAATTAGCAAAGGTGAGTAAATTGTGCTCAGATAAAATATAGAAGAAAAGCTAACAAACCGGAAGCTGCTAACTAAGGTGGCAAGAATTTAACAACAATTTTATGTATAAATTAAATTGCGTCTTAATTAATATCGCAGAACAGAACCATTCAGGTGATAATAGTGACTGATATTAAGGCCTCTTAGAATACATTGTTAGACTGGGCAGAGATATACCACCTTAACTAAGACTGGACAGTGATATACCAGCCTAGCTGAGACTGGGCACAGTGATATACCAGACTAGCTAAGAGTAAGCACAGTGATATACCAGCTTAACTAAGACTGGGCACAGTGATATACCAGCTTAACTAAGACTGGGTAGTGATATACCAGCCTAGCTAAGACTAGGCACAGTGATATACCAGCTTAACTAAGACTGGACAGTGATATACCAGCCTAGCTAAGACTAGGCACAGTGATATACCAGCTTAACTAAGACTGGACAGTGATATACCAGCCTAGCTGAGACTGGGCACAGTGATATACCAGCCTAGCTAAGACTGGGTAGTGATATACTAGCCTAAGCCTCTGTTCTCCCTCCGCTCTAACCCAGCCTCTGCTCTCCCTCTCTAACCCAGCCTCTGCTCTCCCTCCTCTCTAACCCAGCCTCTGCTCTCCCTCCTCTCTAACCCAGCCTCTGCTCTCCCTCTCTAACCCAGCCACTGCTCTCCCTCCTCTCTAACCCAGCCTCTGTTCTCCCTCCTCTCTAACCCAGCCTCTGTTCTCCCTCCTCTCTAACCCAGCCTCTGTTCTCCCTCCTCTCTAACCAAGCCTCTGCTCTCCCTCCTCTCTAACCCAGCCACTGCTCTCCCTCCTCTCTAACCCAGGATCTGCTCTCCCTCCTCTCTAACCCAGCCTCTGCTCTCCCTCCTCTCTAACCCAGCCTCTGCTCTCCCTCCTCTCTAACCCAGCCACTGCTCTCCCTCCTCCTTAACCCAGCCTCTGCTCTCCATCCTCTCTAACCCAGCCTCTGCTCTCCATCCTCTCTAACCCAGCCTCTGTTCTCCCTCCTCTCTAACCCAGCCACTGCTCTCCCCCCTCTCTAACCCAGCCTCTGTTCTCCCTCCTCTCTAACCCAGCCTCTGTTCTCCCTCCTCTCTAACCCAGCCTCTGCTCTCCATCCTCTCTAACTCAGCCTCTGTTCTCCCTACTCTCTAACCCAGCCTTTGTTCTCCCTCCTCTCTAACCCAGCCTCTGCTCTCCATCCTAACCCAGCCTCTGCTCACCCTCCTCTCTAACACAGCCTTTGCTCTCTCTCCTCTCTAACCCAGCCTCTGCTCTCCCTCCTCTCTAACCCAGTCTCTGCTCTCCATCCTCTCTAACCCAGCCTCTGTTCTCCCTCCTCTCTAACCCAGCCACTGCTCTCCCCCCTCTCTAACCCAGCCTCTGTTCTCCCTCCTCTCTAACCCAGCCTCTGTTCTCCCTCCTCTCTAACCCAGCCTCTGCTCTCCATCCTCTCTAACTCAGCCTCTGTTCTCCCTACTCTCTAACCCAGCCTTTGTTCTTCCTCCTCTCTAACCCAGCCTCTGCTCTCCCTCCTAACCCAGCCTCTGCTCACCCTCCTCTCTAACACAGCCTTTGCTCTCTCTCCTCTCTAACCCAGCCTCTGCTCTCCCTCCTAACCCAGCCTCTGCTCTCTCTCCTCTCTAACACAGCCTTTGCTCTCTCTCCTCTCTAACACAGCCTCTGCTCTCTCTCCTCTCTAACCCAGCCTCTGCTCTCCCTCCTCTCTAACCCAGCCTCTGCTCTCCCTCTCTAATCCAGCCTCTGCTCTCCCTCTCTAACCCAGCCTCTGCTCTCCCTCCTCTCTAACCCAGCCACTCCTCTCACACTGACCCAGCCACTGCTCTCACACTGACCCAGCCACTGCTCTCCCTCTGACCCAGCCACTGCTCTCCCTCTGACCCAGTCACTGCTCTCGCATTAACACAGCCACTGCTCTCGCACTGACCCAGCCACTGCTCTCGCACTGACCCATCCACTGCTCTCGCACTAACCCAGCCACTGCTCTCGCACTGACCCAGCCACTGCTCTCGCACTGACCCAGCCACTGCTCTCGCACTGACCCAGCCACTGCTCTCGCACTGACCCAGCCACTGCTCACACTGACCATGCCACTGCTCCGCACTGACCCAGCCACTGCTCTCACACTGACCCAGCCACTGCTCTCACACTGACCCAGCCACTGCTCTCACACTGACCCAGCCACTGCTCTCACACTGACCCAGCTACTGCTCTCACACTGACCCAGCTACTGTTCTCACACTGACCCAGCTACTGCTCTCACACTAACCCAGCCACTGCTCTCACACTGACCCAGCTACTGCTCTCACACTAACCCAGCCACTGCTCTCACACTGACCCAGCCACTGCTCCACTAACCCAGCCACTGCTCACACTAACCCAGCCACTGCTCTCACTACCAGCCACTGCTCTCACACTAACCCAGCCACTGCTCTCGCACTAACCCAGCCACTGCTCTCGCACTAACCCAGCCACTGCTCTCCACTACCCAGCCACTGCTCTCACACTACCCAGCCACTGCTCACACTGACCCAGCCACTGCTCTCCACTGACCCAGCCACTGCTCTCACACTGACCCAGCCACTGCTCTCACACTGACCCAGCCACTGCTCTCGCACTAACCCAGCCACTGCTCTCACACTAACCCAGCCACTGCTCTCACACTGACCCAGCCACTGCTCTCACACTGACCCAGCCACTGCTCTCGCACTGACCCAGCCACTGCTGTCACACTGACCAAGCCACTTCTCTCGCACTAACCCAGCCACTGCTCTCACACTGACCCAGCCACTGCTCTCACACTGACCCAGCCACTGCTCTCACACTGACCCAGCCACTGCTCTCACACTGACCCAGCCACTGCTCTCACACTGACCCAGCCACTGCTCTCGCACTAACCCAGCTACTGCTCACACTAACCCAGCCACTGCTTCACATGACCCAGCCACTGTCTCACACTACCAGCCACTGCTCTCACACTGACCCAGCCACTGCTCTCACACTGACCCAGCCACTGCTCTCGCACTGACCCAGCCACTGCTGTCACACTGACCCAGCCACTGCTCTCGCACTAACCCAGCCACTGCTCTCACACTAACCCAGCCACTGCTCTCACACTGACCCAGCCACTGCTCTCACACTGACCCAGCCACTGCTCTCACACTGACCCAGCCACTGCTCTCACACTGACCCAGCCACTGCTCTCCACTAACCCAGCCACTGCTCTCACACTAACCCAGCCACTGCTCTCACACTACCCAGCCACTGCTCTCCACTAACCCAGCCACTGCTTCACACTAACCCAGCCACTGCTCTCACACTAACCCAGCCACTGCTCTCGCACTAACCCAGCCACTGCTCTCACACTAACCCAGCCACTGCTCTCACACTGACCCAGCCACTGCTCTCACACTGACCCAGCCACTGCTCTCGCACTAACCCAGCCACTGCTCTCGCACTAACCCAGCCACTGCTCTCACACTAACCCAGCCACTGCTCTCCACTACCCAGCCACTGTCTCACACTAACCCAGCCACTGCTCTCACACTGACCCAGCCACTGCTCTCACACTGACCCAGCCACTGCTCTCACACTGACCCAGCCACTGCTCTCACACTGACCCAGCCACTGCTCTCGCACTAACCCAGCCACTGCTCTCACACTAACCCAGCCACTGCTCTCACACTGACCCAGCCACTGCTCTCACACTGACCCAGCCACTGCTCTCGCACTGACCCAGCCACTGCTGTCCACTGACCCAGCCACTGCCTCGCACTACCCAGCCACTGCTCTCACACTAACCCAGCCACTGCTCACACTGACCCAGCCACTGCTCTCACACTGACCCAGCCACTGCTCCACTGACCCAGCCACTGTCTCACACTGACCCAGCCAGCTCCACACTGACCCAGCCCACTGCTCACATGACCCCCTGCTCTCACACTAACTTCAGCCCTGCTTCACACTGACTCAGCCACTGCCTCACACTGACCCACCAATGCTCTCACACTGACCAGCCACTGCTCTCACACTGACCCAGCCATGCTCTCACACTGACCCACCACTGCTCACTACATGACCCACCATGACCTCGCACTAACCCAGCCACTGCCTCACACTAACCCAGCCACTGCCACACTGACACACCACTGCTCGACAACCCAGCCACTGCTCTCACACTGACCCAGCCACTGCCTCACACTGACACAGCCACTGCCTCCACACTAACTCCAGCACTGCTCACTACTCAGCCACTGCTCACACTGACCCACCACTGCTCTCCACTAACCCAGCCACTGCTCTCACACTAACCCAGCCACTGCTCACACTGACCCAGCTACTGCCTCCACTGACCCAGTCAATGCTCTCCACTAACCAGCCACTGCTCTCGCACTGACCCAGCTACTGCTCGCACTGACCCAGCCACTGCTCGCACTGACCCAGTCACTGCTCTCGCACTAACCCAGCCACTGCTCTCGCACTGACCCAGCCACTGCTCTCGCACTGACCCAGCCACTCAGGAAGGGTGCCATGATACTGGTATAAGTTTTTCATCCAAGGAATCAGAGCTCCCATCACTTGTACAAACCTCACTACTGACCATCCCTCCTGCTACTCTACCACCCTTACGGGTTTATGTATTCCCCATGACTATAATAATATTCACCTAAACTCCACTACAGTGACACTCCAATACAATGACACTCCACTACAATGACACCACTACAATGACACACCACTACAATGACACTTCTCTACAGTGACACTCCACTACAATGACACTCCACTACAGTGACACTCCACTACAGTGACACTCCACTACAATGACACTCCACTACAATGACACTCCACTACAGTGACACTCCACTACAGTGACACTCCACTACAGTGACACTCCATTTTAGTGACACTCCACTACAATGACACTCCACTAGTGACACTCCACTACAATGACACTCCACTACAGTGACACTCCACTACAGTGACACTCCACTACAGTGACACTCCACTACAGTGACACTCCACTACAGTGACACTCCACTACAGTAACACTCCACTACAATGACACTCCACTACAATGACACTCCACTACAGTGACACTCCATTTTAGTGACACTCCACTACAATGACACTCCACTACAATGACACTCCACTAGTGACACTCCACTACAATGACACTCCACTAGTGACACTCCACTAGTGACACTCCACTACAATGACACTCCACTAGTGACACTCCACTACAATGACACTCCACTACAATGACACTCCACTACAATGACACTCCACTACAATGACACCACTACAATGACACTCCACTACAGTGACACTCCACTAGTGACACTCCAATACAATGACACTCCACTACAATGACACTCCACAACAATGACACCACTACAATGACACTCCACTACAGTGACACTCCACTAGTGACACTCCACTACAATGACACTCCACTACAATGACACTCCACTACAGTGACACTCCACTACAGTGACACTCCCCTTTAGTGACACTCCACTACAATGACACTCCACTACAATGACACTCCACTAGTGACACTCCACTACAATGACACTCCACTACAATGACACTCCACTAGTGACACTCCACTACAATGACACTCCACTAGTGACACTCCACTACAATGACACTCCAGTACAATGACACTCCACTACAATGACACTCCACTACAATGACACTCCACTACAATGACACTCCACTACAATGACACTCCACTACAATGACACTTCACTACAATGACACTCCACTACAATGACACTCCACTAGTGGCACTCCACTTGTGGTATTCCACTAGTGGCACTGCACTAGTGGCAATCCACTAGGCACTGCACTAGTGGCACTCCACTAGTAGAGTGCCACTCTTTAAATCCTCTTCCTTATTCCAATATTCGTCAAATGTTATTTTTGAGGTCTTCTAAATTTTTGTTAAGAATTATTACTTGTTATTTTTGTATCAGCATCAAATATTTCATTTAGGTGAATAATAATAAATCTCCTTCACAATCTGCTCTCAATTTCTATATATAAAAAACTCCCATTTTTTTAACACTTCTCTCTCACATTTTTTTCAAAACTTCGGTATTTTTATTATAAAAACATTTATCACACTTTTATTTGACCTTCTCTTCATATTTTTAATACTTAAATATTTTATTCAATTTTCACAAACTCTCTAAGTATATATACACTGAGATGTATATCTCTCACTGTATATACATTGAGAGGTATATGTCTAATTGTATATATATTGAGAAGTATATGTCTAATTATATATACACTAAGAGGTGTATGTCTTATTATATGCAATGAGAGGTGTATGTCTAACTGTATATGCATTGAGAGGTGTATGTCTAATTGTATATACATTGAAGGTGTATGTCCTATTGTATATACAATGAGAGATGTATGTCTCACTGTAAACACATTTAGGGTTGTATGTCTGACTGTATATATATATAGTGAGAGGTATAGTTTGTGTCTCACTGTTATACCCAGGAATGTTAGTCTCTGGTGTAGTAATAACCTTGAGAGGCCAGCTTTAGGAATATTGGTTATGTTGTAGAGGCAGTGTGTTGGTTGCTGACCCACGCCAGGGCAGTGTGTTGGTTGCTGACCCACGCCAGGGCAGTGTGTTGGTTGCTGACCCACGCCAGGGCAGTTTGTTGGTTGCTGACCCACGCCAGGGCAGTTTGTTGGTTGCTGACCCACGCCAGGGCAGTGTGTTGGTTGCTGACCCACGCCAGGGCAGTTTGTTGGTTGCTGACCCACGCCAGGGCAGTGTGTTGGTTGCTGATCCACGCCAGGGCAGTGTGTTGGTTGCTGACCCACGCCAGGGCAGTGTGTTGGTTGCTGACCCACGCCAGGGCAGTGTGTTGGTTGCTGACCCACGCCAGGACAGTGTGTTGGTTGCTGACCCACGCCAGGGCAGTGTGTTGGTTGCTGACCCACGCCAGGGCAGTTTGTTGGTTGCTGACCCACGCCAGGGCAGTGTGTTGGTTGCTGATCCACGCCAGGGCAGTGTGTTGGTTGCTGACCCACGCCAGGACAGTGTGTTGGTTGCTGACCCACGCCAGGGCAGTGTGTTGGTTGCTGATCCACGCCAGGGCAGTGTGTTGGTTGCTGACCCACGCCAGGACAGTGTGTTGGTTGCTGACCCACGCCAGGACAGTGTGTTGGTTGCTGACCCACGCCAGGACAGTGTGTTGGTTGCTGACCCACGCCAGGGCAGTGTGTTGGTTGCTGACCCACGCCAGGGCAGTGTGTTGGTTGCTGACCCACGCCAGGGCAGTGTGTTGGTTGCTGACCCACGCCAGGACAGTGTGTTGGTTGCTGACCCACGCCAGGACAGTGTGTTGGTTGCTGACCCACGCCAGGGCAGTGTGTTGGTTGCTGACCCACGCCAGGTCAGTGTGTTGGTTGCTGACCCACGCCAGGGCAGTGTGTTGGTTGCTGACCCACGCCAGGGCAGTGTGTTGGTTGCTGACCCACGCCAGGGCAGTGTGTTGGTTGCTGACCCACGCCAGGGCAGTGTGTTGGTTGCTGACCCACGCCAGGACAGTGTGTTGGTTGCTGATCCACGCCAGGACAGTGTGTTGGTTGCTGACCCACGCCAGGACAGTGTGTTGGTTGCTGACCCACGCCAGGGCAGTGTGTTGGTTGCTGAACCACGCCAGGGCAGTGTGTTGGTTGCTGACCCACGCCAGGGCAGTGTGTTGGTTGCTGAACCACGCCAGGGCAGTGTGTTGGTTGCTGACCCACGCCAGGGCAGTGTGTTGGTTGCTGACCCACGCCAGGGCAGTGTGTTGGTTGCTGACCAGACGTAGGTGGCATGGCACCAAATACACAAACCCGACAGTAGTTACACTGTATATACACTGAGAGGTGAACGTCTCTCACAGTAGTTACACTGTATATACACTGAGAGGTGAACGTCTCTCACAGTAGTTACACTGTATATACACTGAGAGGTGAACGTCTCTCACAGTAGTTACACTGTATATACACTGATAGGTGAACGTCTCTCACAGTAGTTACACTGTATATACACTGAGAGGTGAACGTCTCTCACAGTAGTTACACTGTATATACACTGAGAGGTGAACGTCTCTCACAGTAGTTACACTGTATATACACTGAGAGGTGAACGTCTCTCACAGTAGTTACACTGTATATACACTGAGAGGTGAACGTCTCTCACAGTAGTTACACTGTATATACACTGAGAGGTGAACGTCTCTCACAGTAGTTACACTGTATATACACTGAGAGGTGAACGTCTCTCACAGTATTTTCGGCACTCAGCGAGATCCCAGAAAAGTATGGGCACCTTGCCCAAGCTAGACGGACACTTCCATACCATGACACCAGGCGACTCTTATTTGAATCAAATCCTGCCACATGCAGCGAACTAGGCAAGACACTTTGAAATGCTTAATATTTCGCAAACTTACCTTAGACTTGTTGAGGGCATGAGTGACTTACCTTAGACTTGTTGTGAAGATGTTGAGGGCATGAGTGACTTACCTTAGACTTGTTGTGAAGATGTTGAGGGCAGGAGTGACTTACCTTAGACTTGTTGTGAAGATGTTGAGGGCAGGAGTGACTTACCTTAGACTTGTTGTGAAGATGTTGAGGGCAGGAGTGACTTACCTTAGACTTGTTGTGAACGTGTTGTTGTTGAAAGTCGGAGTCGACCTCAGGCTCGCTGAAGTAAGACTGGTCCTGGTCCCAAGCACCACCACCCTGACCGTTCACACCTTCACCCTCAAACACTCTCAACACTGAACGGTCACGGATGTCTCTGTATAGGAAACACAAAAAACACTCTCAACACTGAACGGTCACGGATGTCTCTGTATAGGAAACACAAAAAACACTCTCAACACTGAACGGTCACGGATGTCTCTGTATAGGAAACACAAAAAACACTCTCAACACTGAACGGTCACGGATGTCTCTGTATAGGAAACACAAAAAACACTCTCAACACTGAACGGTCACGGATGTCTCTGTATAGGAAACACAAAACTACAATTGACTTTCATTTATTTTACCTGTTCTTTACCTATTTAACATTACCCATTTTTTTCTCATTAAACTTTACCCATCTTCTTATACCCATTGCATTAAAAAACTAAAAAAAACAATGAAAGTGGGAATAAATAAACAGCAGAACGAAAAACAAAACAATTTAAAGTAATTTAGTGTATTAAACAAAATAGGAATGACAATTTACTTTGATAAACTAATGTAAAAGTGTTTTCGCAATCTGTACATTGTAAAAAAACAAATTTCACCATTATTTATAGTTTTATATTGAAAACAAATAAGACAATAAGAAATTGTGGGTATATATATATATATATATATATATATATATATATAAAACCACGGGGGGAGTGGAGTGATAGTTCTAGGCCTTTCGTGTTGCAATCAACACATCATCAGGAGCTTGCAAAATTGCAGAAAAGAGGAGGATGTCACAGCAAGTACGTTCCCAAAGGATCGTCTTCACTGGGAATGTACTTGCTGTGACATCCTTCTCATTTCTGCAATTTTGCAAGCTCCTGATGATGTGTTGATTGCAACACGAAAGGCCTAGAGCTATCATTCTACTCCCCGTGGTTGTTTTTGCATCCAGTATCGCTTGGTTTGCGATATTTGCATAATAAATAAATAAATATATAATATATATATATATATATATATATATATATATATATATATATATATATATATATATATATATATATATATATATATATATATATATATATATATATTTATTTATTTATTTATTTTTATTATTTATTTATTATTTTATTAACATATCAGCCGATTCCCACCAAGGCAGGGTGGCCCGGAAAAGAAAAACTTTCATCATCATTCACTCCATCACTGTCTTGCCAGAGGGGTGCTTTACACTACAGTTATAAAACTGCAACATTAACACCCCTCCTTCAGAGTGCAGACACTGTACTTCCCATCTCCAGGACTCAAGTCCGGCCTGCCGGTTTCCCTGAATCCCTTCATAAATGTTACTTTGCTCACACTCCAACAGCACGTCAAGTATCAAAAACCATTTGTCTCCATTCACTCCTATCAAATACGCTCACACATGCTTGCTGGAAGTCCAAGCCCCTCGCACATAAAACCTCCTTTACCCCCTCCCTCCAACCTTTCTTAGGCCGACCCCTACCCCACCTTCCCTCCACTACAGATTTATACACTCTCGAAGTCATTCTGTCTCGTTCCATTCTCTCTACATGTCCGAACCACCTCAACAACCCCTCCTCAGCTCTCTGGATAAAATAGTTTTAGTAATCCCGCACCTCCTCCTAATTTCCTAACTCCGAATTCTCTGCATTATATTCACACCACACATTGACCTCAGACATGACATCTCCACTGCCTCCAGCCTTCTCCTTGTTGCAACATTCACCACCCATGCTTCACACCCATATAAGAGTGTTGGTATAACTATACTCTCATACATTCCCCTCTTTACTTCCATGGACAAAGTTCTTTGTCTACACAGACTCCAAAGTGCTCCACTCACCCTTTTCCCCTCATCAATTCTATGATTCACCTCATCCTTCATAGACCCATCTGCTGACATGTCCACTCCCAAATATCTGAATACATTCACCTCCTCCATACTCCCTTCAATCTGATATCCAATCTTTCGTCACCTAATCTTTTTGTTATCCTCATCACCTTACTCTTTCCTATATTCACTTTCAATTTTCTTCTTTTACACACCCTACCAAATTCATCCACCAACCTCTGCAACTTCTCTTCAGAATCTCCCAAAAGCACAGTGTCATCAGCAAAAAGCAACTGTGACAACTCCCACTTTGTGTTAGATTCTTTATCTTTTAACCCCACACCTCTTGCCAAGACCCTCGCATTCACTTCTCTTACAACCCCATCTATAAATATATTGAACAACCACGGTGACATCACACATCCTTGTCTAAGGCCCACTTTTACTGGGAAATAATCCCCCTCCCTCCTACATACTCTAACTTGAGCCTCACTATCCTCATAAAAACTCTTCGCTGCTTTCAGTAACCTACCTCCTATTCCATACACCTGCAACATCTGCCACATTGCCCCCCTATCCACCCTATCATACGCCTTTTCCAAATCCATAAATGCCACAAAACCCTCTTTACCCTTATCCAAATACTGTTCACCTATATGTTTCACTGTAAACACTTGGACTACACACCCCCTAGTGTTTACAGTGAAACATATAGGTGAAGAGGATGTGAGTAAGGGTAAAGAGGTTTTTGTGGCATTTATGGATTTGGAAAAGGTGTATGATAGGGTGGACAGGGGGGCAATATGGCAGATGTTGCAGGTGTATGGAATAGGAGGAAGGTTACTGAAGCAGTGAAGAGTTTTATGAGGATAATGAGGCTCAAGTTAGAGTGTAGGAGGAGGGGACTATTTCAGTAAAGTGGGCCTTAGACAAGGATGTGTGATGTCACCGTGGTTGTTCAATATATTTATAGATGGGGTTGTTGGATGTGGTTGAGCACACACGATGGGGTTGTTGGATGTGGTTGAGCACACACGATGGGGTTGTTGGATGTGGTTGAGCACACACGATGGGGTTGTTGGATGTGGTTGAGCACACACGATGGGGTTGTTGGATGTGGTTGAGCACACACGTGGCAGTATATTGTTCGTAAGTAAAACCATCAAAGCAAAATTTCCATGATATAAAAAGCACCATTTCAAATGTAAAAAATTATATATTTTGCGAAAACTAATAAAAAAAAACGTAACCAAATGTTATTTTTAACGTCCACATATGTTGAATTATTTATTTTGACAGGAATAAGTTAACACTGGTAAACAAGTTTACCTGAAAGGAAGGAAGGAAGGATGAAAGAAGGATGAAGGAATGAAGGATGAAGGAAGGAAGGAATGGAAGGGAAGGCAGAGAGCGGGGAGGAGAGGGGAAGGGGAGAGTGGACACACAAGACTCGACCAAGCAGAACAAGCTTTTACCTCTCCACTGATGCCTGATTTCTCCAGGAAACACTGATTCCTGATTTCTCCAGGAAACACTGATGCCTGATTTCTCCAGGAAACACTGATGCCTGATTTCTCCAGGAAACACTGATGCCTGATTTCTCCAGGAAACACTGATGCCTGATTTCTCCAGGAAACACTGATTCCTGATTTCTCCAGGAAACACTGATGCCTGTTTTCTCCAGGAAACACTGATGCCTGTTTTCTCCAGGAAACACTGATGCCTGATTTCTCCAGGAAACACTGATTCCTGATTTCTCCAGGAAACACTGATTCCTGATTTCTCCAGGAAACACTGATTCCTGATTTCTCCAGGAAACACTGATTCCTGATTTCTCCAGGAAACACTGATGCCTGATTTCTCCAGGAAACACTGATGCCTGATTTCTCCAGGAAATACTGATGCCTGATTTCTCCAGGAAACACTGATGCCTGATTTCTCCAGGAAACACTGATGCCTGATTTCTCCAGGAAACACTGATTCCTGATTTCTCCAGGAAACACTGATGCCTGATTTCTCCAGGAAACACTGATTCCTGATTTCTCCAGGAAACACTGATGCCTGATTTCTTCAGGAAACACTGATTCCTGATTTCTCCAGGAAACACTGATGCCTGATTTCTCCAGGAAACACTGATGCCTGATTTCTCCAGGAAACACTGATGCCTGATTTCTCCAGGAAACACTGATGCCTGATTTCTCCAGGAAACACTGATTCCTGATTTCTCCAGGAAACACTGATGCCTGATTTCTCCAGGAAACACTGATGCCTGATTTCTCCAGGAAACACTGATTCCTGATTTCTCCAGGAAACACTGATTCCTGATTTCTCCAGGAAACACTGATTCCTGATTTCTCCAGGAAACACTGATTCCTGATTTCTCCAGGAAACACTGATGCCTGATTTCTCCAGGAAACACTGATGCCTGATTTCTCCAGGAAACACTGATGCCTGATTTCTCCAGGAAACACTGATGCCTGATTTCTCCAGGAAACACTGATGCCTGATTTCTCCAGGAAACACTGATTCCTGATTTCTCCAGGAAACACTGATGCCTGATTTCTCCAGGAAACACTGATTCCTGATTTCTCCAGGAAACACTGATGCCTGATTTCTTCAGGAAACACTGATTCCTGATTTCTCCAGGAAACACTGATGCCTGATTTCTCCAGGAAACACTGATGCCTGATTTCTCCAGGAAACACTGATGCCTGATTTCTCCAGGAAACACTGATGCCTGATTTCTCCAGGAAACACTGATGCCTGATTTCTCCAGGAAACACTGATTCCTGATTTCTCCAGGAAACACTGATTCCTGATTTCTCCAGGAAACACTGATGCCTGATTTCTCCAGGAAACACTGATGCCTGAAGACGTAGATGGTGACACACAACACGGGCCACTACACCGACGCCACACACCCTGGCGTCGGGTGTGGCATTTAGGGAACTAGAGGTGATGATACTGCCAGACTCTCTTGTCTTCTCTGACATCAAGTATACCTTTACAACTTCTTCAGACAGATGAGGTGCTGTTAAAAACAACAAAAGGTCCCAGGGACACCTGAATAATGTCTGTAGTAATGGCAGATCTCAGCTGCCAGCAGTGATGGCAGCTGATGCTGAGGATCTCCAGGGTTGTCGCATCTGCTGTCTAGGTGTCCCTTTCCTTACCAGTCACAATGTATATGTGGCAGCGTATGAGGTTTTCCCTTCATAGTCACGCCCCACATCAATGACATGTAGAGTTGTCAACTATACCAAGAGAAACCTTGCCACAAGTAGCTCGCTGCCCATTAAGAAAGCAAACCCGACCTCTTCAGACGTCACATTAGCCTGGATAATGTGTTCGGATTTTTAACCCAAAATAACCCAACAACGTCATCGAGGACTACACACACACCAGTCGATTAACACCCTAGTACCTACTACTTTGTGTTAGGTGAACAGGGACAGCAGGTGTAAGGAAACACGCCAAGAATTTCACCCATGTCGGGGATCGAACCACGGCGAGAGCATTGCCAATCAGGCCACGGGACATCCTGCTACCCTGGACAAAAGGCAAGCAATAAATAACAAAAAAAGGCACAGTACAGTGACTGGAACAATACACAAATAACCCGCACATAGCAGAGAGGAGCTTACCACCACCTTTAGGTCCGACTTGGAACATTTACAAAGTCACACTAACACAAAGAAGAGGAGGAGGAGGGAGTATATAAAGGGCAGCAGACAGGGACGGAACAAGAGAAGTAGTAGGAAAGGAGGAAGAGAGGTAGTGGTAGAGGTAGTAGTAGTAGCGGAGTCAGTCAAATACTAAGAGGAGCACTGCAAGGGAGCTAGGGGCCTACATAGGGTAGGGGAAATTGCACAGAGGGGGAAATAATAATGGACCAAATACCCAAGGCAGAAGAAAGAAAACCCAAAGGAAAAAGAGGAAAGGGGAAAAGGGAGAAGGGAAAAAAAGAATCAGGTTAAGTAAAGGGTGTTCTGAAGTTTGGACCATTTTACAATGTGATGGGAAAGGTAGGAATCTACAGAGACAAAGCCACGACTAAGATTCATACAAGGAGAGTTGTGTACAAGGGAGGATTCAAGCAGACGGTGACTGTGAAAGTTAGGGTAGACAGTTTTAGCAGAAGACCAGTCAGTAGGCAAGCAGATGGTGTAGGACTACACATGTGCCTCTACAACTGTTCTCTTCAATACAGTGAGCTTGAAAGAGGTGGTGGTGCCACCTTCTGGAAGACCCTCGCAGAAGACCCTCATATGCAAGAGTATCATAACATACTACATCATAACATGCTACAACATCATAACATACTACATCATAACATGCTACAACATCATAACATGCTACAACATCATAACATACTACATCATAACATGCTACAACATCATAACATGCTACATCATAACATGCTACATCATCATAACATACTACATCATAACATGCTACATCATAACATGCTACAGCATAACATGCTACAACATCATAACATGCTACAGCATCATAACATACTACATCATAACATGCTACAACATCATAACATACTACATCATAACATGCTACAACATCATAACATGCTACAACATCATAACATGCTACATCATCATAACATGCTACATCATAACATGCTACAGCATCATACCATACTACATCATAACATGCTACATCATAACATGCTACAACATAACATGCTACAACATCATAACATGCTACATCATAACATACATCATAACATGCTACATCATAACATGCTACATCATAACATGCTACATCATAACATGCTACAACATCATAACATGCTACATCATAACATGCTACAGCATAACATGCTACAACATCATAACATGCTACAACATCATAACATGCTACATCATCATAACATGCTACATCATCATAACATGCTACATCATCTTAACATGCTAAAGCATAACATGCTACATCATAACATGCTACAGCATAACATGCTACATCATAACATGCTACAGCATAACATGCTACAACATAACATGCTACATCATAACATGCTACATCATAACATGCTACAGCATCATAACATGCTACATCATAACATGCTACAACATCATAACATGCTACATCATCATAACATGCTAAAGCATAACATGCTACATCATAACATGCTACAGCATAACATGCTACATCATAACATGCTACAGCATAACATGCTACATCATAACATGCAACAGCATAACATGCTACAACAGCATGACATGCTACATCATCATAACATGCTACATCATACCATGCTACAGCATCATAACATGCTACATCATAACATACATCATAACATGCTACATCATAACATACTACAACATCATAACATGCTACAACATCATAACATGCTACAACATCATAACATACTACAGCATCATAACATGTTACATCATAACATGCTACATCATAACATACTACAGCATCTTAACTTGCTACAACATAACATACTACAGCATCATAACATGCTACATCATAATATGCTACATCATAACATGCTACAGCATCATAACATGCTACATCATAACATGCTACAACATAACATGCTACAACATAACATACTACATCATAACATGCTACATCATAACATACTACAACATCATAACATGCTACATCATAACATGCTACATCATAACATGCTACATCATAACATGCTACAACATAACATGCTACATCATAACATGCTACAACAACATAACATGCTACAACATAACATGCTACATCATAACATGCTACATCATAACATGCTACATCATAACATGCTACAACATCATAACATGCTACATCATAACATGCTACAACATAACATGCTACAACATAACATGCTACATCATAACATGCTACAACATCATAACATGCTACAACATCATATCATGCTACATCATAACATGCTACAACAACATAACATGCTACATCATAACATGCTACAACAACATAACATGCTACAACATAACATGCTACAACATAACATGCTACATCATAACATGCTACAACATAACATGCTACATCATAACATGCTACAACATCATAACATGCTACATCATAACATGCTACATCATAACATGCTACAACAAAACATGCTACATCATAACATGCTACAACATCATAACATGCTACAACATAACATGCTACATCATAACATGCCACATCATAACATGCTACATCATAACATGCTACAACATAACATGCTACAACATAACATGCTACAACATAACATGCTACAACATAACATGCTACATCATAACATGCTACATCATAACATGCTACAACATAACATGCTACAACATAACATGCTACAACATCATAACATGCTAACACATCATAACATGCTACATCATAACATGCTACATCATAACATGCTACAACATAACATGCTACATCATAACATACTACAACATCATAACATGCTACATCATAACATGCTACAACATAACATGCTACAACATAACATGCTACAGCATAACATGCTACAACATAACATGCTACAACATAACATGCTACAACATAACATGCTACATCATAACATGCTACATCATAACATGCTACAACATCATAACATGCTACATCATAACATGCTACAACATAACATGCTACATCATAACATGCTACAACATCATAACATGCTACAACATAACATGCTACAACATAACATGCTACAACATAACATGCTACATCATAACATGCTACAACATCATAACATGCTACAACATAACATGCTACATCATAACATGCTACATCATAACATGCTACAACATAACATGCTACAACATAACATGCTACATCATAACATGCTACATCATAACATGCTACATCATAACATGCTACAACATAACATGCTACATCATAACATGCTACATCATAACATGCTACAACATCATAACATGCTACAACATCATAACATGCTACATCATAACATGCTACAACATAATAACATGCTACAACATCATAACATGCTACAACATAACATGCTACAACATAACATGCTACATCATAACATGCTACATCATAACATGCTACAACATAACATGCTACATCATAACATGCTACATCATAACATGCTACATCATAACATGCTACAACATAACATGCTACATCATAACATGCTACATCATAACATGCTACAACATAACATGCTACAACATAACATGCTACAACATAACATGCTACAACATAACATGCTACAACATCATAACATGCTACATCATAACATGCTACATCATAACATGCTACAACATAACATGCTACAATCATAACATGCTACATCATAACATGCTACATCATAACATGCTACAACATAACATGCTACATCATAACATGCTACAACATCATAACATGCTACAACATAACATGCTACATCATAACATGCTACAACATCATAACATGCTACAACATAACATGCTACATCATAACATGCTACAACATAACATGCTACAACATCATAACATGCTACATCATAACATGCTACATCATAACATGCTACAACATAACATGCTACAACATAACATGCTACAACATAAAATGCTACATCATAACATGCTACATCATAACATGCTACATCATAACATGCTACATCATAACATGCTACATCATAACATGCTACAACATCATAACATGCTACAGCTTCCTTCCAATATCATCAGAGAACGTTTGATCATGGTAAAGTTTTAACTCAACTTCGTAAAGGAGTTAGATGGTAAACTAGTCAGGATACCCAAGCACTCCAGGGTAGTAATTCCTTTTTAAAGACTCAGTGCGGGAGCCACAGAGGAAATGCCTGCTAAATCCCAATTACAAGATCTACCTCTCAGGACCTTTAATGTATATATATATATGTGTGTGTGTGTACTCTCTTAGTTGTGGTTGCAGGGGTCGAGTCATAGCTCCTGGCCCCGTGTGTGTGTGTTTGGCAATCCCCAGTAAAGTTCTAGAGGTGGTACCTCCCTATATATTATATTACAATTATATATATATATATAAATATATATATATATATATATACACATTATATGAACATAAAAAGACGTCACATCGCATAAGATTCCTCTGGATTCGCATGTATATATATATATATATATATATATATATATATATATATATATATATATATATATATATATATATATAATATATATATATATATATATATATATATATATATATATAAATATATATATATATATATATATATATATATATATATATATATATATATATATATATAGATATATATATATATATAGGCCAGCAGGGGAGATGCCAAGATAAACACAGATCTAACTCTCTCAACTTGAAGCTATGAAGGTGTAGCGAATGTTATCATAATAAATAAGATCTTTCCTTTTTTGTGTAGCACTTTAGCGAGGAGCGATAACACTGGAGTATATATATTAACAGGAAGTCTGGTGAGTTCTGAGCATATCGCAGGTCTGGCGGAAGTTATCTTACACTGTAACGTAGGAGACACATGTTGTAGTTATCTTATACAGTAACACTGAAGGTAGGAGATATGTTGTAGTTATCTTACACTGTAACACTGAAGGTAGGAGACACATGTTGTAGTTATCTTATACAGTAACACTAATGGTAGGAGACGTTGTAGTTATCTTACACAGTAACACTGAAGGTAGGAGATATGTAGTTATCTTACACTGTAACACTGAAGGTAGGAGACATGTAGTTATCTTACACTGTAACACTGAAGGTAGGAGACGTTGTAGTTATCTTACACAGTAACACTGAAGGTAGGTGACATGTAGTTATCTTACACTGTAACACTGAAGGTAGGAGACATGTAGTTATCTTACACTGTAACACTGAAGGTAGGAGACATGTAGTTATCTTACACTAACACTGAAGGTAGGAGACATGTAGTTATCTTACACAGTAACTCTGAAGGTAGGAGACATGTTGTAGTTATCTTACACTGTAACACTGAAGGTAGGAGACATGTAGTTATCTTACACTGTAACACTGAAGGTAGGAGACATGTAGTTATCTTACACTGTAACACTGAAGGTAGGAGACATGTAGTTATCTTACACTGTAACACTGAAGGTAGGAGACATGTAGTTATCTTACACTGTAACACTGAAGGTAGGAGACATGTAGTTATCTTACACTGTAACACTGAAGGTAGGAGACATGTAGTTATCTTACACTGTAACACTGAAGGTAGGAGACATGTAGTTATCTTACACTGTAACACTGAAGGTAGGAGACATGTAGTTATCTTACACTGTAACACTGAAGGTAGGAGACATGTAGTTATCTTACACTGTAACACTGAAGGTAGGAGACATGTAGTTATCTTACACTGTAACACTGAAGGTAGGAGACATGTAGTTATCTTACATAATATTGATAGTAATAATAAACCAACCTGACCCGACCTCTTGAAGACACATCATCCCTCCAACAAATTACTGAATGTAAAAAAAAAGTGTTTCTTCTTTTTCCAGTCACCCGCCTCGATGTGTTGTGTGTGTATATGTCACCCGCCTCGATATGTTGTGTGTGTATGTCACCCGCCTCGATGTGTTGTGTATATATGTCACCCGCCTCGATGTGTTGTGTGTGTATATGTCACCCGCCTCGATGTGTTGTGTGTGTATGTCACCCGCCTCGATGTGTTGTGTGTATATGTCACCCGCCTCGATGTGTTGTGTGTGTGTATATGTCACCCGCCTCGATGTGTTGTGTGTGTGTGTGTGTCACCCGCCTCGATGTGTTGTTTGTGTGTATGTCACCCGCCTCGATGTGTTGTGTGTGTGTGTGTGTATGTCACTCGCCTCGATGTGTTGTGTGTGTGTATGTCACTCGCCTCGATGTGTTGTGTGTGTGTGTATGTCACCCGCCTCGATGTGTTGTTTGTGTGTATGTCACCCGCCTCGATGTGTTGTGTGTGTGTATGTCACTCGCCTCGATGTGTTGTGTGTGTGTATGTCACTCGCCTCGATGTGTGTGTGTATGTCACTCGCCTCGATGTGTTGTTTGTGTGTATGTCACTCGCCTCGATGTGTTGTTTGTGTGTATGTTACTCGCCTCGATGTGTTGTGTTGTTTGTGTGTATGTTACTCGCCTCGATGTGTTGTTTGTGTGTATGTCACTCGCCTCGATGTGTTGTTTGTGTGTATGTTACTCGCCTCGATGTGTTGTGTTGTTTGTGTGTATGTTACTCGCCTCGATGTGTTGTGTGTGTGTGTGTGTATGTCACCCGCCTCGATGTGTTGTGTGTGTATGTCACTCGCCTCGATGTGTTGTGTGTGTATGTCACCCGCCTCGATGTGTTGTGTGTGTATGTCACCCGCCTCGATGTGTTGTGTGTGTGTATGTCACTCGCCTCGATGTGTTGTGTGTGTGTATGTCACCCGCCTCGATGTGTTGTGTGTGTATGTCACCCGCCCCGATGTGTTGTGTGTGTATATGTCACTCGCCTCGATGTGATGTGTGTGTGTATGTCACTCGCCTCGATGTGTTGTGTGTGTGTATGTCACTCGCCTCGATGTGTTGTGTGTGTGTATGTCACTCGCCTCGATGTGTTGTTTGTGTGTATGTCACTCGCTTTGATGTGTTGTGTGTGTGTATGTCACTCGCCTCGATGTGTTGTGTGTGTGTATGTCACCCGCCTCGATGTGATGTGTGTGTGTATGTCACTCGCCTCGATGTGTTGTTTGTGTGTATGTCACTCGCGTCGATGTGTTGTGTGTGTGTATGTCACTCGCCTCGATGTGTTGTTTGTGTGTATGTCACTAGCCTAGATGTGTTGTGTGTGTGTATGTCACTCGCCTCGATGTGTTGTGTGTGTGTATGTCACTCGCCTCGATGTGTTGTGTGTGTGTGTATGTCACCCGCCTCGATGTGTTGTTTGTGTGTATGTCACCCGCCTCGATGTGCTGTGTGTGTGTATGTCACTCGCCTCGATGTGTTGTGTGTGTGTATGTCACCCGCCTCGATGTGATGTGTGTGTGTATGTCACCCGCCTCGATGTGTTGTGTGTGTGTATGTCACTCGCCTCGATGTGTTGTTTGTGTGTATGTCACTCGCCTCGATGTGTTGTTTGTGTGTATGTCACTCGCATCGATGTGTTGTTTGTGTGTATGTCACCCGCCTCGATGTTTTGTGTGTGTATGTCACTCGCCTCGATGTGTTGTGTGTGTATGTCACCCGCCTCGATGTGTTGTGTGTGTGTATGTCACTCGCCTCGATGTGTTGTTTGTGTGTGTGTATGTATATGTTTCGTGCAAAATAGTTAAAAAATAATAATTTTGTACCAAAAGAACCTTAGAAAACTTACCTAACCTTATTATAACAAGCGCAATTTAGTTTAGCCTAATCCAACTAAATACATTTTAGATAAGTTTACAATAATTTAATAAACACAATGAAATATATTTTTTCGTTAGGTTCAGAATAATTTTTGCGAAATTATTACCTTTGATATACCTTTGAAGAGTTTCGAGAGTATCTACTCTCTGAGCCCGGCCATGGGCCAAGCTCGTCTGGTGCTTGCCTGGTCAACCAGGCTGCTGCTGCTGGAGGCCCGCTGCCCCACATATCCATCACAGCCCAGTTGATCTGGCACCCGATGAAGATACTTGTCCAGTTTCCTCTTGAAGGTTTCTACACTAGTTCCAGCGATGTTTCGGATATCTTCTGGTAAGATGTTGAATAGTCTGGGACCCCGGATGTTAATACAGTGATCCCGTATTGTCCCCACCGCACCCCTGCTCCTCACTGGGTTTATTTTACACTTTCTCCCATATCTCTCACTCCAGTATGTTGTTATGGCAGTGTGCAGATTTGGGACCAGGCCCTCAAGTACTTTCCATGTATATATTATCATGTATCTCTCTCGCCTCCGATCCAATGAGTACATGTTCAAGACTTGAAGGCGTTCCCAATAATTTAGATGTTTCAATGGCTCAATGTGAGCCATTGCCTTATTCGGCAAGAAGTGCGTTGCTATTTAAGCCAAAATCGCAAGTTTTACCTATTCGGCACGACATATACGTGTGTGTGTGTGATGTATAAAGGTTATATGTGGAAAGAAGCCAAGTGGAAGGAAGACAAGTGGAAGAAAGACAAGTGGTAGGAAGACAAGTGGAAGGAAGACAAGAGGAAGACAAGTGGAAGACAAGTGGTAGGAAGACAAGAGGAAGACAAGTGGTAGGAAGACAAGTGGAAGACAAGTGGTAGGAAGACAAGTGGAAGACAAGTGGTAGGAAGACAAGTGGAAGACAAATGGAAGGAAGACAAGTGGTAGGAAGACAAGTGGAAGGAAGACAAGTGGAAGGAAGACAAGTGGTAGGAAGACAAGTGGCAGGAAGACAAGTGGAAGGAAGACAAGAGGAAGAAAATTGGAAGGAAGACAAGTGGCAGGAAGACAAGTGGAAGGAAGACAAGTGGAAGGAAGCCAAGTGGCAGGAAGACAAGTGGTAGGAAGACAAGAGGAAGAAAAGTGGAAGGAAGACAAGTGGAAGGAAGACAAGAGGAAGAAAAGTGGAAGGAAGACAAGTGGAAGGAAGACAAGTGGAAGGAAGACAAGAGGAAGAAAAGTGGAAGGAAGACAAGTGGAAGGAAGACAAGTGGCAGGAAGACAAGTGGAAGGAAGACAAGTGGTACAAGAGGAAGACCAGTGGAAGGAAGACAAGTGGTAGGAAGACAAGAGGAAGAAAAGTGGAAGGAAGACAAGTGGCAGGAAGACAAGTGGCAGGAAGACAAGTGGTAGGAAGACAAGAGGAAGAACAGTGGAAGGAAGACAAGTGGTAGGAAGACAAGAGGAAGAAAAGTGGAAGGAAGACAAGTGGCAGGAAGACAAGTGGCAGGAAGACACGTGGTAGGAAGACAAGTGGAAGGAAGACAAGTGGAAGGAAGACAAGTGGAAGGAATACAAGTGGCAGGAAGACAAGTGGTAGGAAGACAAGTGGAAGGATTACAAGTGGTAGGAAGACAAGTGGAAGGAAGACACGTGGTAGGAAGACAAGTGGAAGGAAGACAAGTGGAAGGAAGACAAGTGGAAGGAAGACAAGTGGAAGGAAGACAAGTGGTAGGAAGACAAGTGGAAGGAAGACAAGTGGCAGGAAGACAAGTGGAAGGAAGAGAAGAAGTGGAGGAAGAGACAAGTGTAGGATACAGCTTTAAGTGAAAAAGTAAAAGAACAAGTGAGGAAGACAAGTGGCAGAAACAAGTGGTAGGAAGACAAGAAGAAACATTGGAAGGAAGACAAGTAGTGAGAAGACAACGTGGAAGGAAACAAGTGGAAGACAATGGAAGACAGTGGACAGTGGAAAGACAAGTGGAGGAAGACAAGTGGAAGAAACAAGTGGAAGGAAGACAAGAGTGAGAAGGAAGACAAGTGGAAGACAAAGCATAGGAAGGAAGACAAGTGGAAGGAAGACAAGTGGATAGGAAGACAAGAGGAAGAAAAGTGGAAGGAAGACAAGTGGAAGGAAGACAAGTGGCAGGAAGACAAGTGAAGGAAGACAAGTGGATACAAGAGGAAGACAGTGGAGGAAGACAAGTGGAGGAAGACAAGTGGAAGAACAAGTGGAAGGAAGACAAGTGGCAGGAAGACAAGTGGCTAGGAAGACAAGTGGTAGGAAGACAAGAGGAAGAAACAGTGGAAGGAAGACAAGTGGTAGGAAACAAGAGGAAGAAAAGTGGAAGGAAGACAAGTGGCAGGAAGACAAGTGGCAGGAAGACAGTGGCAGGAAGACAAGTGGAAGGAAGACAAGTGGAAGGAAGACAAGTGGAAGGAAGACAAGTGGCAGGAAGACAAGTGGAGGAAGACAAGTGGAAGGATACAAGTGGAAGGAAGACAAGTGGAAGGAAGACAAGTGGAAGGAAGACAAGTGGAAGGAAGACAAGTGGAAGGAAGACAAGTGGAAGAGGAAGACAAGTGGAAGGAAGACAAGTGGTAGGAAGACAAGTGGAAGAAGAAAGTGGCAGGAAGACAAGTGGAAGGAAGACAAGTGGCAGGAAGACAAGTGGTAAGGAAGACAAGTGGTAGGAAGCAAGTGGTAGGAAGACAAGTGGCAGGAAGACAAGTGGTAGGAAGACAAGTGGCAGGAAGACAAGTGGTAGGAAGACAAGTGGCAGGAAGACAAGTGGTAGGAAGACAAGTGGCAGGAAGACAAGTGGAAGGAAGACAAGTGGAAGGAAGACAAGTGGTAGGAAGACAAGTGGAAGGAAGACAAGTGGAAGGAAGCCAAGTGGCAGGAAGACAAGTGGAAGGAAGACAAGTGGTAGGAAGACAAGTGGAGGAAGACAAGTGGTAGGAAGACAAGTGGAGGAAGACAAGTGGAAGGAAGACAAGTGGAGGAAGACAAGTGGAAGGAAGACAAGTGGAAGGAATACAAGTGGTAGGAAGACAAGTGGCAGGAAGACAAGTGGAAGGAAGACAAGTGGTAGGAAGACAAGTGGAAGGAAGACAAGTGGAAGGAAGACAAGTGGTAGGAAGACAAGTGGAAGACAAGTGGTAGGAAGACAAGTGGAAGGAAGACAAGTAGAAGGAAGACAAGTGGAAGGAAGACAAGTGGAAGGAAGACAAGTGGAAGGAAGACAAGTGGTAGGAAGACAAGTGGAAGGAAGACAAGTGGTAGGAAGACAAGTGGAAGGAAGACAAGTGGAAGGAAGACAAGTGGTAGGAAGACAAGTGGAAAGAAGACAAGTGGAAGACAAGTGGAAGGAAGACAAGTGGTAGGAAGACAAGTGGTAGGAAGACAAGTGGAAGACAAGTGGTAGGAAGACAAGTGGAAGGAAGACAAGTGGTAGGAAGACAAGTGGAAGGAAGACAAGTGGTAGGAAGACAAAGGAAGACAAGTGGAAGGAAGACAATGGAAGGAAGACAAGTGGAAGAAGACAGTGGTAGGAAGACAAGTGGAAGGAAGACAAGTGGTAGGAAGACAAGTGGAAAAGTTAAGTGGGAAGACAAGTGGAGGAAGACAATGTAGAAGTCAAGTGGAAGACAAGTGGAAAGACAAGTAGAAGGAAGACAAGTGGTAGGAAGACAAGTGGTAGGAAGACAAGAGGAAGACAAGTGGCAGGAAGACAAGTGGAAGACAAGTAGAAGGAAGACAAGTGGTAGGAAGACAAGTGGTAAGACAAGAGGACAAGTGGAGAAGCCAGTGGAAGGAAGACAAGTGGAAGGAAGACAAGTGGCAGGAAGACCAGTGGAAGGAAGACAAGTGGAAGGAAGACAAGTGGTAGGAAGACAAGTGGCAGGAAGACAAGTGGTAGGAAGACAAGTGGTAGGAAGACAAGAGGAAGACAAGTGGTAGGAAGACAAGTGGAAGGAATACAAGTGGCAGGAAGACAAGTGGTAGGAAGACAAGAGGAAGACAAGTGGTAGGAAGACAAGTGGAAGGAAGACAAGTGGAAGGAAGACAAGTGGAAGGAATACAAGTGGCAGGAAGACAAGTGGAAGGAAGACAAGTGGAAGGAAGACAAGTGGAAGGAATACAAGTGGCAGGAAGACAAGTGGCAGGAAGACAAGTGGAAGGAAGACAAGTGGTAGGAATACAAGTGGAAGGAAGACAAGTGGCAGGAAGACAAGTGGTAGGAAGACAAGTGGCAGGAAGACAAGTGGAAGGAAGACAAGTGGTAGGAAGACAAGTGGCAGGAAGACAAGTGGAAGGAAGACAAGTGGCAGGAAGACAAGTGGCAGGAAGACAAGTGGCAGGAAGACAAGTGGAAGGAAGACAAGTGGCAGGAAGACAAGTGGCAGGAAGACAAGTGGTAGGAAGACAAGTTGCAGGAAGACAAGTGGTAGGAAGACAAGTGGCAGGAAGACAAGTGGAAGGAAGACAAGTGGCAGGAAGACAGAGTGGCAAGGGAAGACAAGTGGCAGGAAGACGTGGCAGGAAGACAAGTGGCAGGAGACAAGTGGCAGGAAGACAATGGCAGGAAGACAAGTGGCAGGAAGACAAGTGGCAGGAAGACAATGGCAGGAAGACAAGTGGCAGGAAGACAAGTGGAAGGAAGACAGGCAGGAAGACAAGTGGAAGGAAGACAAGTGGTAGGAAGACAAGTGGTAGGAAGACAAGTGGAAGGAAGACAAGTGGCAGGAAGACAAGTGATAGGAAGACAAGTGGTAGGAAGACAAGTGGCAGGAAGACATGTGGCAGGAAGCCAAGTGGTAGGAAGACAAGTGGTAGGAAGACAAGTGGAAGGAAGACAAGTGGAAGGAAGACAAGTGGTAGGAAGACAAGTGGAAGGAAGACAAGTGGCAGGAAGACAAGTGGAAGGAAGACAAGTGGCAGGAAGCATGGCAGTCAAGTTAGAGTATTATTCAGCTTTAGTGATATAAAGCATCACACAACTTGATATAAGTTGAAGACAAAGTTTCATCCTTCACAAGTGTTGATACAAGACAATAGAAGCAACACTTATCTCACTTTACAAGTGTTGATACAAGACAATAGAAGCAACACTTATCTCACTTTACAAGTGTTGATCCAAGACAATAGAAGCAACACTTATCTCACTTTACAAGTGTTGATACAAGACAAGAGAAGCAACACTTGTCTCACATTACAAGTGTTGATACAAGACAAGAGAAGCAACACTTGTCTCACTTTACAAGTGTTGATACAAGACAATAGAAGCAACACTTGTCTCACTTTACAAGTGTTGATACAAGACAATAGAAGCAACACTTGTCTCACTTTACAAGTGTTGATACAAGACAAGAGAAGCAACACTTGTCTCACTTTACAAGTGTTGATACAAGAGAAGAGAAGCAACACTTGTCTCACTTTACAAGTGTTGATACAAAACAATAGAAGCAACACTTGTCTCACTTTACAAGTGTTGATACAAGACAAGAGAAGCAACACTTGTCTCACTTTACAAGTGTTGATACAAGACAAGAGAAGCAACACTTGTCTCACTTTACAAGTGTTGATACAAGACAAGAGAAGCAACACTTGTCTCACTTTACAAGTGTTGATACAAGACAAGAGAAGCAACACTTGTCTCACTTTACAAGTGTTGATACAAGACAATAGAAGCAACACTTGTCTCACTTTACAAGTGTTGATACAAGACAAGAGAAGCAACACTTGTCTCACTTTACAAGTGTTGATACAAGACAATAGAAGCAACACTTGTCTCACTTTACAAGTGTTGATACAAGACAATGAAGCAACACTTGTCTCACTTTACAAGTGTTGATACAAGACAAGAGAAGCAACACTTGTCTCACTTTACAAGTGTTGATACAAGACAAGAGAAGCAACACTTGTCTCACTTTACAAGTGTTGATACAAGACAAGAGAAGCAACACTTGTCTCACTTTACAAGTGTTGATACAAGACAAGAGAAGCAACACTTGTCTCACTTTACAAGTGTTGATACAAGACAAGAGAAGCAACACTTGTCTCACTTTACAAGTGTTGATACAAGACAAGAGAAGCAACACTTGTCTCACTTTACAAGTGTTGATACAAGACAAGAGAAGCAACACTTGTCTCACTTTACAAGTGTTGATACAAGACAATAGAAGCAACACTTGTCTCACTTTACAAGTGTTGATACAAGACAAGAGAAGCAACACTTGTCTCACTTTACAAGTGTTGATACAAGACAAGAGAAGCAACACTTGTCTCACTTTACAAGTGTTGATACAAGACAATAGAAGCAACACTTGTCTCACTTTACAAGTGTTGATACAAGACAATAGAAGCAACACTTGTCTCACTTTACAAGTGTTGATACAAGACAGAGACTCTCGTAGTACCTGGTCGAGAAGCAACACTTGTCTCACTTTACAAGTGTTGATACAAGACAATAGAAGCAACACTTGTCTCACTTTACAAGTGTTGATACAAGACAAGAGAAGCAACACTTGTCTCACTTTACAAGTGTTGATACAAGACAATAGAAGCAACACTTGTCTCACTTTACAAGTGTTGATACAAGACAATAGAAGCAACACTTGTCTCACTTTACAAGTGTTGATACAAGACAAGAGAAGCAACACTTGTCTCACTTTACAAGTGTTGATACAAGACAAGATAAGCAACACTTGTCTCACTTTACAAGTGTTGATACAAGACAAGAGAAGCAACACTTGTCTCACTTTACAAGTGTTGATACAAGACAAGAGAAGCAACACTTGTCTCACTTTACAAGTGTTGATACAAGACAAGAGAAGCAACACTTGTCTCACTTTACAAGTGTTGATACAAGACAATAGAAGCAACACTTGTCTCACTTTACAAGTGTTGATACAAGACAATAGAAGCAACACTTGTCTCACTTTACAAGTGTTGATACAAGACAAGAGAAGCAACACTTGTCTCACTTTACAAGTGTTGATACAAGACAAGAGAAGCAACACTTGTCTCACTTTACAAGTGTTGATACAAGACAAGAGAAGCAACCCTTGTCTCACTTTACAAGTGTTGATACAAGACAATAGAAGCAACACTTGTCTCACTTTACAAGTGTTGATACAAGACAAGAGAAGCAACACTTGTCTCACTTTACAAGTGTTGATACAAGACAATAGAAGCAACACTTGTCTCACTTTACAAGTGTTGATACAAGACAATAGAGCAACACTTGTCTCACTTTACAAGTGTTGATACAAGACAAGAGAAGCAACACTTGTCTCACTTTACAAGTGTTGATACAAGACAAGAGAAGCAACACTTGTCTCACTTTACAAGTGTTGATACAAGACAAGATAAGCAACACTTGTCTCACTTTACAAGTGTTGATACAAGACAAGAGAAGCAACCCTTGTCTCACTTTACAAGTGTTGATACAAGACAAGAAGCAACACTTGTCTCACTTTACAAGTGTTGATACAAGACAAGAGAAGCAACACTTGTCTCACTTTACAAGTGTTGATACAAGACAAGAGAAGCAACACTTGTCTCACTTTACAAGTGTTGATACAAGACAAAGAAGAACACTTGTCTCACTTTACAAGTGTTGATACAAGACAAGAGAAGCAACACTTGTCTCACTTTACAAGTGTTGATACAAGACAAGAGAAGCAACACTTGTCTCACTTTACAAGTGTTGATACAAGACAATAGAAGCAACACTTGTCTCACTTACAAGTGTTGATACAAGACAAGAGAAGCAACACTTGTCTCACTTTACAAGTGTTGATACAAAGACAAAGAAGCAACACTTGTCTCACTTTACAAGTGTTGATACAAGACAAGAGAAGCAACCTTGTCTCACTTTCAAGTGTTGATACAAGAAAGAAGCAACACTTGTCTCACTTTACAAGTGTTGATACAAGACAAGAGCAACACTTGTCTCACTTTACAAGTGTTGATACAGACAAAGAAGCAACACTTGTCTCACTTCATGTTGATACAAGACAAGAAAGCAACACTTGTCTCACTTTACAAGTGTTGATACAAGACAGAGAAGCAACACTTGTCTCACTTTACAAGTGTTGATACAGACAAAGAAGCAACACTTGTCTCACTTCAAGTGTTGATACAAGACAAAGAAGCAACACTTGTCTCACTTTACAAGTGTTGATACAAGACAAGAAGCAACCTTGTCTCACTTAAGTGTTGATACAAGACAAAGAAGCAACACTTGTCTCACTTTACAAGTGTTGATACAAGACAAAGAAGCAACACTGTTCCTTCAGTGTTGATACAAGACAAGAACTTATTTTCAAGTGTTGATACAAGACAAGAGAAGCAACACTTGTCTCACTTTACAAGTGTTGATACAAGACAAGAGAAGCAACCCTTGTCTCACTTTACAAGTGTTGATACAAGACAAAGAAGCAACACTTGTCTCACTTTACAAGTGTTGATACAAGACAAGAAAGCAACCTTGTCTCACTTTACAAGTGTTGATACAAGACAAAGAAGCAACACTTGTCTCACTTTACAAGTGTTGATACAAGACAAGAGAAGCAACACTTGTCTCACTTTACAAGTGTTGATACAAGACAAGAGAAGCAACACTTGTCTCACTTTACAAGTGTTGATACAAGACAAAGAAGCAACACTTGTCTCACTTTACAAGTGTTGATACAAGACAAGAGAAGCAACCTTGTCTCACTTTACAAGTGTTGATACAAGACAAGAGAAGCAACTTGTCTCACTTTACAAGTGTTGATACAAGACAAGAGAAGCAACCTTGTCTCACTTTACAAGTGTTGATACAAGACAATGAAGCAACACTTGTCTCACTTACAAGTGTTGATACAAGACAAAGAAGCAACCTTGTCTCACTTTACAAGTGTTGATACAAGACAAGAGAAGCAACCTTGTCTCACTTTAAGTGTTGATACAAGACAAGAGAAGCAACCTTGTCTCACTTTACAAGTGTTGATACAAGACAAGAGAAGCAACCTTGTCTCACTTTACAAGTGTTGATACAAGACAAAGAAGCAACACTTGTCTCACTTTACAAGTGTTGATACAAGACAAGAGAAGCAACACTTGTCTCATTTACAAGTGTTGATACAAGACAAAGAAGCAACACTTGTCTCACTTTACAAGTGTTGATACAAGACAAAGAAGCAACACTTGTCTCACTTTACAAGTGTTGATACAAGACAGAGAAGCAACACTTGTCTCACTTTACAAGTGTTGATACAAGACAAGAGAAGCAACCTTGTCTCACTTACAAGTGTTGATACAAGACAGAGAAGCAACCTTGTCTCACTTTACAGTGTTGATACAAGACAGAGAAGCAACCCTTGTCTCCTTACAAGTGTTGATACAAGACAAGAGAAGCAACCTTGTCTCACTTACAATGTTGATCAAGACAAGAAGCAACACTTGTCTCACTTACATGTTGATACAAGACAAGAAACAACACTTGTCTCACTTACAAGTGTTGATACAAGACAAGAAGCAACACTTGTCTCACTTTACAAGTGTTGATACAAGACAAAGAAGCAACACTTGTCTCACTTACAGTGTTGATCAGACAAGAGAAGCAACACTTGTCTCACTTTACAAGTGTTGATACAAGACAAAAAGCAACCTTGTCTCACTTTAGTTTGTACAAGACATAGGCAACACTTGTCTCACTTTCAGTGTTGATACAGACAGAGTAACAACACTTGCCCTACAAGTTGATAAGACATAGAACAACACTTGTCTCACTCAAGTGTTGATACAAGACAAAGAACAACACTTGTCTCACTACATGTTGATACAAGACAATGAAACAACACTTGTCTCACTACATGTTGATCAAGACAGAACAACCTTGCTCCTTACAAGTGTTGATCAAACAATAAGCAACACTTGTCTCACTTCAGTGTTGTAAGACAAAGACAACCTTGTCTCACTCAAGTGTTGATACAAGACACTACACTGTCTCACCAGTGTTGATAAGACATAGGCAACCTTCTCACTTAAGTGTGATACAAGACAAGGAAGCAACACTTTCTCACTCTGCTGTTGATACAACTTCCACACTTGTCTCACTTTCAAGTGTTGATACAAGACAATAGAAGCAACACTTGTCTCACTTTACAAGTGTTGATACAAGACAAGAGAAGCAACACTTGTCTCACTTTACAAGTGTTGATACAAGACAAGAAAGCAACACTTGTCTCACTTTACAAGTGTTGATACAAGACAGAGAAGCAACACTTGTCTCACTTTACAAGTGTTGATACAAGACAAGAGAAGCAACACTTGTCTCACTTTACAAGTGTTGATACAAGACAAGAGAAGCAACCACTTGTCTCACTTTACAAGTGTTGATACAAGACAAGAGAAGCAACCCTTGTCTCACTTTCAAGTGTTGATACAAGACAAGAGAAGCAACACTTGTCTCACTTTACAAGTGTTGATACAAGACAAGAGAAGCAACACTTGTCTCACTTTACAAGTGTTGATACAAGACAAAGAAGCAACACTTGTCTCACTTTACAAGTGTTGATACAAGACAATAGAAGCAACACTTGTCTCACTTTACAAGTGTTGATACAAGACAAAAGAAGCAACACTTGTCTCACTTTACAAGTGTTGATACAAGACAAGAGAAGCAACACTTGTCTCACTTTACAAGTGTTGATACAAGACAAGAGAAGCAACCCTTGTCTCACTTTACAAGTGTTGATACAAGACAATAGAAGCAACACTTGTCTCACTTTACAAGTGTTGATACAAGACAAGAGAAGCAACCCTTGTCTCACTTTACAAGTGTTGATACAAGACAAGAGAAGCAACACTTGTCTCACTTTACAAGTGTTGATACAAGACAAGAGAAGCAACACTTGTCTCACTTTACAAGTGTTGATACAAGACAAGAGAAGCAACACTTGTCTCACTTTACAAGTGTTGATACAAGACAAGAGAAGCAACACTTGTCTCACTTTACAAGTGTTGATACAAGACAAGAGAAGCAACACTTGTCTCACTTTTACAAGTGTTGATACAAGACAAAGAAGCAACACTTGTCTCACTTTACAAGTGTTGATACAAGACAAGAGAAGCAACACTTGTCTCACTTTACAAGTGTTGATACAAGACAAGAGAAGCAACACTTGTCTCACTTTACAGTGTTGATACAAGACAAGAGAAGCAACACTTGTCTCACTTTTACAAGTTGATCAAGACAATGGAAACACTTGTCCACTTACAAGTGTTGATACAAGACAAAGAAGCAACACTTGTCCACTTACAAGTGTTGATACAAGACAAGTAGAAGCAACACTTGTCTCACTTACAAGTGTTGATACAAGACAATAGAAGCAACACTTGTCTCACTTACAAGTGTTGATACAAGACAAAGAAGCAACACTTGTCTCACTTCAAGTGTTGATACAAGACAACTTCGTAGTAGCAACAACTTGTCTCACTTCACAAGTGTTGATACAGACAATAGAAGCAACACTTGTCTCACTTACAAGTGTTGATACAAGACAAAGAACTACTTCTCACCTGATACACTACTTCCTCACCTGCTATACACAACTCCTCACCTGCTATACACTACTCCTCACTAGTATACACACTACTTCCTCACCTGTATACACTACTTCCTCACCTGCTATACACACAATCATTCCTCACCTTCTATACACTACTTCTCACCTGCTATACACACTCTCACCTGCTATACACTACTTCCTCACCTGCTATACACTACTTCCTCACCTGCTATACACTACTTCCTCACCTGCTATACACTACTTCCTCACCTGCTATACACTACTTCCTCACCTGCTATACACTACAACTTCCTCACCTGCTATACACTACTCTCACCTGTATACACTACTTCCCTCTCACCTGCTATACACTAAATTCCTCACCTGTTGTAGCACTACAACTTCCTCACCTGCTATACACTACTTCCTCACCTGCTATACACTAACTTCCTCACCTGCTATACACTACAACTTCCTCACCTGCTATACACTACTTCCTCACCTGCTATACACTACTTCCTCACCTGCTATACACTACTTCCTCACCTGCTATACACTACTTCCTCACCTGCTATACACTACTTCCTCACCTGCTATACACTATCCTCACCTGTATACACTATTCCTCACCTGCTATACACTACAACTTCCTCACCTGCTACACTACTTCCTCACCTGTATACACTCTCCTCACTCTACACTATTCCTCACCTCATCACTACAACTTCCTCACCTGCTATACACTACCCACTTACACCTCACCTGCTATCTACACTACATTCCTCACCTGCTATACACTAAATTCCTCACCTGTATACACTTCCCACTTTTTGCACTAACTTCCTCACCTGCTATACACTACAACTTCCTCACCTGCTATACACTACACCTTCCTCACCTGCTATACACTACTTCCTCACCTGCTATACACTACTTCCTCACCTGCTATACACTACAACTTCCTCACCTGCTATACACTACAACTTCCTCACCTGCTATACACTACAACTTCCTCACCTGCTATACACTACTTCCTCACCTGCTATACTATTTCACCTGCATAACACAACTTCTCACCTGCTATCACTACAATTCTCACCTGCTATACTAACTTCTCACCTTATACATATTCTACCTGTATAACTATTTCTATCATTCTATTATTATTTTATATTATTACAAATAATTATTTTTTACACTATCTACGATATAATATTCTCACTGTTCTACAACTTTATGAACAACAACTTTACATAACAATCTATGTATACACTATCTCACCTTATAACTACTTCTCACTGCTATAATATCTAGCATACATACATCTCACCTCTATACACTACTTCCTACTGCTATAATACTTTCACCGTATATATTTATGCTAGTATTATAACAACAAATAATATTACATATAAAGAATATTACAAATAATAAGATTTAGTAAAGCTTATATAACATTATTTCCTATCACATTGCGATTATTATATTATTAATTATATACAATAATTATATATTCATAATTACAATAATTTCTTTTACAACTTTAGACAACTAACATTTACAAACATATATAACTATGTCTACATCTTACTGACGTCTATTATGTGCGATATATTACACCTCCGTTATACTCTTGTTGTATAAAATATATTCAGGTTGATTAATGAAGTTTAAAGACTATCTACTACACTTGGTTCGTTAAGACGCTCGTAACATTTTCACCACCAGACAAGAACACTTTAATACCTAAAATAGGTATTAAAGTTCTGTGAATATCCCAGGATATTCAGCTATGATCTATATAATTACACACACAGGTAACTACAAAAACAAATACAGATATACAAGTACACTATACTAACACTATCATAATTCCAGTTTACTTACAGTGATTTACTTAATTACATAACTTACTCAACAGTTACTTAGAAGATACTTTACTCACAGAGAATCACTAATAAAGATAATTTACTTACAGATAGTAACTTAAAAAGATACTTTACTTACAGGTCCAGATACTTATAAGATAGTTTACTCACAGACGAACAATTTTAAGATTTAAAAACGAGGTCATGAACCCGAACATTTATAAGAGATTAAAATTATTGACTGCATCAGCCTAGGGTTACATCAGGTCAGCTGGGGGTCAGGTCAGCTGGGGTCAGGTCAAGCTGGGATCAGGTCAGCTGGGGGTCAGGTCAGCTGGGGGTCAGGTCAGCTGGGGTCAGGTCAAGCTGGGATCAGGTCAGCTGGGGGTCAGGTCAGGCTGGGGAAGTCTCGGCTAGGAATTATCGGAAAATATTCCAGGAATGCGGGGAATTTACTGCAAGCGTTTAGGGAATTTTTTTATAGGTTTAGCGGGGGAAAAAAGGTGATAATTTAGCCATAATACAGAGAGGGCAGGGAAGATGAAGGGGAATTTTTGTAAATTAGGAAGTTGTAGGCAGAAAAAGAGAGGAATGGGAATATTAAAGAGGTGGAAGAGAGAAGAGACAAAGAGAAGGATGATAATGAGAAAAACAAAGCCAGCAAACAAAGAATTTATTGTCAAGATGTTTCGCCCTATAGTTTTATGTCAATGATAAGATAAAGCTCTACAGAGTGACTTTATAAAGACCAAGTTCATGATAGGATAAAGCTCTACAGTGACTTTATAAAGACCAAGTTGATGATAGGATAAAGCTCTACAGAGTGACTTTATAAAGACCAAGTTGATGATAGGATAAAGCTCTACAGAGTGACTTTATAAAGACCAAGTTGATCATAGGATAAAGCTCTACAGAGTGACTTTATAAAGACCAAGTTTATCATAGGATAAAGCTCTACAGTGACTTTATAAAGACCAAGTTCATGATAGGATAAAGCTCTACAGAGTGACTTTATAAAGACCAAGTTGATCATAGGATAAAGCTCTACAGAGTGACTTTATAAAGACCAAGTTGATCATAGGATAAAGCTCTACAGTGACTTTATAAAGATCAAGTTAATGATAGGATAAAGCTCTACAGAGTGACTTTATAAAGACCAAGTTGATCATAGGATAAAGCTCTACAGAGTGACTTTATAAAGACCAAGTTGATGATAGGATAAAGCTCTACAGAGTGACTTTATAAAGACCAAGTTGATGATAGGATAAAGCTCTATAGAGTGACTTTATAAAGACCAAGTTGATGATAAAGCTCTACAGAGTGACTTTATAAAGACCAAGTTGATGATAGGATAAAGCTCTATAGAGTGACTTTATAAAGACCAAGTTGATGATAGGATAAAGCTCTATAGAGTGACTTTATAAAGCTGTACACGAAGCTTGTTTTGTTGTATCTTCGTTATTCCTCAACATAACCAGAAAGACCTGAAAAAACTAAACGAAACTAGAAAGAGGAACAAACTAAACTAGAAAGAGGAACAAAAGAAACTAGAAAGAGGAACAAAAGAAACTAGAAAGAGGAACAAAAAAACTAGAAAGAGGAACAAAAGAAACTAGAAAGAGGAACAAACTAAACTAGAAAGAGGAACAAAAGAAACTAGAAAGAGGAACAAACTAAACTAGAAAGAGGAACAAAAGAAACTAGAAAGAGGAACAAAAGAAACTAGAAAGAGGAACAAAAGAAATTAGAAAGAGGAACAAAAGAAACAAGAAAGAGGAACAAAAGATACTAGAAAGAGGAACAAAAGATACTAGAAAGAGGAACAAAAGAAACTAGAAAGAGGAACAAAAGATACTAGAAAGAGGAACAAAAGAAACTAGAAAGAGGAACAAAAGAAACTAGAAAGAGGAACAAAAGATACTAGAAAGAGGAACAAAAGAAACTAGAAAGAGGAACAAAAGAAACTAGAAAGAGGAACAAAAGATACTAGAAAGAGGAACAAAAGAAACTAGAAAGAGGAACAAAAGAAACTAAAATATGGGAACAGCTGGAGGATCAAAACAATAACAAAATGGAAAACGGCAAAAAACGAGAGAGAGAGAGAGAGAGAGAGAGAGAGAGGAGAGAGAGAGAGAGAGAGAATTATTTTAAGGAGGGTAAATACGTGGAAACTGGAAATAAAAACATCGAAGAAAAGGCTGTGCAAAATAGGTAAGACTATTAAAACTAAGTTGGTTGGTTTGTTGATGGGGTTTAAAGGTTATCCACTATATTAGGTTTTAAAGGTTATCCACTATATGAGGGTTTAAAGGTTATCCACTATATGAGGGTTTAAAGGTTATCCACTATATGAGGGTTTAAAGGTTATCCACTATATGAGGGTTTAAAGGTTATCCACTATATGAGGGTTTAAAGGTTATCCACTATATGAGGGTTTAAATGTTATCCACTATATGAGGGTTTAAAGGTTATCCACTATATGAGGGTTTAAAGGTTATCCACTATATGAGGGTTTAAGGTTATCCACTATATGAGGGTTTAAGGTTATCCACTATATGAGGGTTTAAGGTTATCCACTATATGAGGGTTTAAGGTTATCCACTATATGAGGGTTTAAGGTTATCCACTATATGAGGGTTTAAGGTTATCCACTATATGAGGGTTTAAGGTTATCCACTATATGAGGGTTTAAGGTTATCCACTATATGAGGGTTTAAGGTTATCCACTATATTAGGGTCACAGAAGCTGCATATAACCTTTTTCATCACCAGACAATCTTACTTTAATAACTAAAACAGGGATTAAACTTTCACCATATATACACTCAAACATACCTGTCAGTGTATATATATATATATATATAATACTATATTTAATATATAATAACGGGAAAATCTAATTCACAAGATTAATTAAAAACAAGGAAACTTTTTCTAATTTATTCTAATTAATTAATTTCAGAAAAATGAAAGAATGAAAAAATACGTGGATATTATTTAAAATTTTGATACTTTGAAAAAGAAAGGAAGTAAGGTTGAAGTAGTAAGAGGAAGTAAGGTTGAAGTAGTAAGAGAGGAAGTAAGGTTGAAGTAGTAAGAGAGGAAGTAAGGTTGAAGTAGTAAGAGAGGAAGTAAGGTTGAAGTAGTAAGAGAGGAAGTAAGGTTGAAGTAGTAAGAGAGGAAGTAAGGTTGAAGTAGTAAGAGGGAAGTAAGGTTGAAGTAGTAAGAGAGTAAGTTGAAGTAAGAAATAAGGTTGAAGTAGTAAGGGAAGGTTAGTAGTAAGAAAGTAAGGTTGAAGTAGTAAGAGAGGAAGTAAGGTTGAAGTAGTAAGAGAGGAAGTAAGGTTGAAGTAGTAAGAGAGGAAGTAAGGTTGAAGTAGTAAGAGAGGAAGTAAGGTTGAAGTAGTAAGAGAGGAAGTAAGGTTGAAGTAGTAAGAGAGGAAGTAAGGTTGAAGTAGTAGAGAATAAGGTTGAAGTGAGAAGGAGTAAGGTTGAAGTAGTAAGAGAGGAAGTAAGGTTGAAGTAGTAAGAGGAAGTAAGGTTAAGAGTAAGAGGAAGTAAGGTTGAAGTAGTAAGGAAGTAAGGTTGAAGTAGTAAGAGAGGAAGTAAGGTTGAAGTAGTAAGAGAGAAGAAGGTGAAGTATGAAGAAGTTTAGTAAAGAGGAAGTAAGGTTGAAGTAGTAAGAGAGGAAGTAAGGTTGAAGTAGTAAGAGAAATAAGATTGAAGTAGTAAGAGGAAGTAAGGTTGAAGTAGTAAGAGAGAAGTAAGGTTGAAGTAGTAAGAGAGAAGTAAGGTTGAAGTAGTAAGAGAAATAAGGTTAGTAGTAAGAGAAGTAAGGTTGAAGTAGTAAGAGGAAGTAAGGTTGAAGTAGTAAGAGAGGAAGTAAGGTTGAAGTAGTAAGAGAGGAAGTAAGGTTGAAGTAGTAAGAGAGGAAGTAAGGTTGAAGTAGTAAGAGAGGAAGTAAGGTTGAAGTAGTAAGAGAGGAAGTAAGATTGAAGTAGTAAGAGAGGAAGTAAGGTTGAAGTAGTAAGAGAGGAAGTAAGGTTGAAGTAGTAAGAGAGGAAGTAAGGTTGAAGTAGTAAGAGAGGAAGAAAGATTGAAGTAGTAAGAGAGGAAGTAAGATTGAAGTAGTAAGAGAGGAAGTAAGGTTGAAGTAGTAAGAGGAAGTAAGGTTGAAGTAGTAGATGGTTAAGTAGTAAGGGGAAGTAAGGTTGAAGTAGTAAAGAGGAAGTAAGGTTGAAGTAGTAAGAGAGGAAGTAAGATTGAAGTAGTAAGAGAGGAAGTAAGGTTGAAGTAGTAAGAGAGGAAGTAAGGTTGAAGTAGTAAGAGAGGAACTAAGGTTGAAGTAGTAAGAGAGGAAGTAAGATTGAAGTAGTAGGAGAGGAAGTAAGGTTGAAGTAGTAAGAGAGGAAGTAAGGTTGAAGTAGTAAGGTAAAAGTGAGACTTTACGGGACTTTCCACCTACTATGAAATGTATTCCAATATTGTAAGAAATTACGTGTCTTGTAGAAGTGAACTATTATGATTATTACTAATATTATTATAATAATTATAATTATTATAATAATTATTATTATTAAAGAATGGGGGTGAAATAGAAAACCTTAAGCAACAACAAGAGGCTGTGGTAACGTAAACAAGCAAAGAATCTAAAAAATATATATATATATTAAAAAACAATGAAATGGGAAGAATAACTTTAAGTAAATGAACATACACTTGAAAGAACAGAGAAAAGTTTGAACGAATAGAAGAAGAGAAGATGTTTGATGTGTGCCAGAGTCTTGGAGAGAAGCCTGAAATCTTCTTTACGGAGTTTTGAAATTGTTAGGCAGACTTAAGAATGTCCAAGAGAGAGTTAGAGCGTCTAGGGAAGGTTAAAAACACCAAGAAATGTTTATTAACACGATGGAATGTTTAAACTATTATTTAGAAAACCCAGAGACGTTTAAAAACACAAATGAATGTTTAAAGAGCTTAATGATTATTCAAATGATAAGCAGAGTCAATAGAGAAATGTTTAATATTTAGGAAGGCTACGGATGTTTAGGCAGATAAAAATAAGGTAATATAGGAAGACTTTGGATTATTAAGCAACACAATGTTAAAAGGGTCTAAGGATCTTTAATACAAATGAATGTTTAGGGTAATCTAAACACAAATGTGTAATAAACACTAGCTATTAACATATTAAGGTCATGGGATGAGCGTTAAACTCGGAAGGGTCATATAGCGCCTGGGATATGGTGAGTTTTGTTTGGGGGGAGGGGAAGGAGAATAGCTCCAGTTCCTCTGATGAAGAGATTTTTATCACCAAGGTAACTCAAACAAACGAACCCACAAGGAGACAAAAAATATATATTATATAATAATCGCAAACAAGCGATACAAAATGCAAAACAACCACGGGGTGAATTGAATGATAGCTCCAGGCCTTTCGTGTTGCAATCAACACATCATCAGAAGCTTGCAATGTTGCAGAAAAAGGAGGAATTTCTCTCATTCTATGTTGCACTTTCTCCTTGTAGATTAGTTGTACCTTGAGAGATTATACAGCAAGTTCCTCGTGGCAATTCCTGATCATCCAGATTGTGGTGATTACGTAGCCCAGTGCGTTGCTAACACCAACAGCCTGAATGATCAGGCCATCAACTAGGACGCCTAATTCGAGTCATGAATTCTAAAATTCTCAACAATTAGGTTAGGTTAGGTTGGGTTGGGTTGGGTTGGGCTAGGTTGGGTTAGGTTAGGTTGGGTTAGGTTGGGTTAGGTTAGGTTGGGTTAGGTTAGGTTGGGTTGGGTTAGGTTAGGGTGGGTTAAGTTAGGTTAGGTTGGGTTAGATTAGGTTGGGCTGGGTTAGGTTAGGGTAGGTTGGGTTGGGTTAGGTTAAGTTCCTCGTGGCAATTCCTGATCATCCAGATTGTGGTGATTACGTAGCCCAGTGCGTTGCTAACACCAACAGCCTGAATGATCAGGCCATCAACTAGGACGCCTAATTCGAGTCATGAATTCTAAAATTCTCAACAATTAGGTTAGGTTAGGTTGGGTTAGGTTGGGTTAGGTTGGGTTAGGTTAGGTTGGGTTAGGTTGGGTTAGGTTAGGTTGGGTTAGGTTAGGTTGGGTTGGGTTAGGTTAGGTGGGTTAAGTTAGGTTAGGTTGGGTTAGATTAGGTTGGGCTGGGTTAGGTTAGGGTAGGTTGGGTTGGGTTAGGTTAAGTTTGGTTGGGTTGGGTTAGGTTAAGTTAGGTTGAGTTGGGTTAGGTTAGGGTGGGTTAAGTTAGGTTAGGTTGGGTTAGATTAGGTTGGGTTAGGTTGGGCTAAGTTAGGTTAGGTTGGGTTAGGTTAGGGTAGGTTGGGTTGGGTTAGGTTAAGTTTGGTTGGGTTGGGTTAGGTTAAGTTAGGTTGAGTTGGGTTAGGTTAGGGTGGGTTAAGTTAGGTTAGGTTGGGTTAGATTAGGTTGGGCTAGGTTAGGTTAGGTTGGGTTAGGTTAGGGTAGGTTGGGTTGGGTTAGGTTAAGTTAGGTTGAGTTGGGTTAGGTTAGGGTGGGTTAAGTTAGGTTAGATTAGGTTGGGTTAGGTAAGGTTAGGATGTCGTGTAGGATGAAGGTGGGAAGATCACTGGATATAAGGTGTTTAGGCTTCTGAACAATGATGTTTGAGTAAGGAAAGTAGACAAGATACTCTGAGCAAATAAGAAAATAGAAGAAAAGCAACATGGTAGGTGTATTGGCCGTGCTAGGCAGGAATGGAGAAGCCAGTAATCCAAGTCAGAAGAAAGGTGAAATAAATTCTAGAAAACAGTTCGAGAAATGAGGAGAGAAGTTCAGGTTCAGATCAAGTCGTGAGTGTTCTGAAGATCAGAACATTTGACAATACGTAGAAAGTTAAACATTTACTGGAACAAACCTGGGCCTACGATTCATGTTAGGAAGGTTGTGTATAAGAGCTGGGTCAACAACACAGTATTTCTGAAGGTTAGAAGAGTGTTAGGAAGGTTGTGTATAAGAGCTGAGTCAACTACACAGTATTTCTGAAGGTTAGAAGAGTGTTAGGAAGGTTGTGTATAAGAGCTGAGTCAACAACACAGTATTTCTGAAGGTTAGAAGAGTGTTAGGAAGGTTGTGTATAAGAGCTGAGTCAACAACACAGTATTTCTGAAGGTTAGAAGAGTGTTAGGAAGGTTGTGTATAAGAGCTGAGTCAACAACACAGTATTTCTGAAGGTTAGAAGAGTGTTAGGAAGGTTGTGTATAAGAGCTGAGTCAACAACACAGTATTTCTGAAGGTTAGAAGAGTGTTAGGAAGGTTGTGTATAAGAGCTGAGTCAACAACACAGTATTTCTGAAGGTTAGAAGAGTGTTAGGAAGGTTGTGTATAAGAGCTGAGTCAACAACACAGTATTTCTGAAGGTTAGAAGAGTGTTAGGAAGGTTGTATATAAGAGCTGAGTCAGAAGACGGCGTGTGTTAAGGCTAAAAGGGTAGACAGTTTTAACAATTGACCAATTTATGTAATAGCTATGATCTCTAAAGAAAAGAGAGATGTTACTGTCAATTTACGTCCTCTCTCTCTCTCCCTCTCTGCCCACCTGATTTTGATCTTGTTAAATTATTCCCTGCTATTTGTCCGTGTCTGGCTGCTATGGTCTTGCTATAATCCACAAGTGTGTTGCTGCAGTAAGCCCCGTCATTATCTTTAATCTATCATCCTATTAACTAAGAGCTCACCTCCGTCACTTCATTAAAGCAGTGCAGGTACTTGTAAGGTGCTAAATCTTGATGCACTCTCTCTTTACTAATATTCGTCTTGATAATGTTCTCAGAGTGAAGGTCAGTGTGAAGGACACTTCTACTTCCTACCAATCATGTACGTCCTTCTCTCTCTCTGGCTTCGCTATGTAAATGATGTCTGCTCTCTGGCTACATAACTTTCAACCCTCCCTTCTTGTCCTCAACCTTCATCCATCTACCCACTTCAAAGTTGAATGGAAATAAAATTTGCCTCTTTGTTTCTTTGTTGTACAAATCTACTGCTTTGTGCCACGCTATTTTTCCTTTTCCGTCAACTACATGCCTATGTACAGAGGTATGTGCACTTCCGTCAACTACATGGCTATGTACAGAGGTATGTGCACTACCGTCAACTACATGTTTATGTACAGAGGTATGTGCACTACCGTCAACTACATGCCTATGTACAGAGGTATGTGCACTACCGTCAACTACATGTTTATGTACAGAGGTATGTGCACTCCCGTCAACTACATGCCTATGTACAGAGGTATGTGCACTACCGTCAACTACATGTTTATGTACAGAGGTATGTGCACTCCCGTCAACTACATGCCTATGTACAGAGGTATGTGCACTACATGCCTATGTACAGAGGTATGTGCACTCCCGTCAACTACATGCCTATGTACAGAGGTATGTGCACTCACTACTTTTCTTACCATACACCATCCACCAAGGGAAGCATCTCTCTCTCTCTCTCTCTCTCTCTCTCTCTCTCTCTCTCTCTCTCTCTCTCTCATCTGTGATCGTGCTTTTCACAACTTATAAATTTGTAATGTTCGTAGTTCAGTGTGTGGACATAAACACTGCTACTGCCATGCCAGACTAACTCTCTCACTCTTGTGTAAACCCTTGTACTTAACTTGCCCTATATGGCTAATGTATAATAACAACCTCAGTCCTCTCAATATATAACTTACATTTCGTCAACCTAATACACTGTTTCATTAGTGAAACTGGTGGTGATGACACTCATCACATTAACTGATCCTCTGTTAAAACTGGTGGTGATGACACTCATCACATTAACTGATCCTCTGTTAAAACTGGTGGTGATGACACTCATCACATTAACTGATCCTCTGTTAAAACTGGTGGTGATGACACTCATCACATTAACTGCTCCTCTGTTAAAACTGGTGGTGATGACACTCATCACATTAACTGCTCCTCTGTTAAAACTGGTGGTGATGACACTCATCACATTAACTGATCCTCTGTTAAAACTGGTGGTGATGACACTCATCACATTAACTGCTCCTCTGTTAAAACTGGTGGTGATGACAGTCATCACATTAACTGATCCTCTGTTAAAACTGGTGGTGATGACACTCATCACATTAACTGGTCCTCTGTTAAAACTGTCTCTGACTCTTGTAGTTAGGATAGGTTAGGTTTGTTAATTAGGTTCTTACACGTAAATCTTAGTATGACTTTGTTCCAGCAGATAATCGTTCTTCTCAATACATTGTCATATAAAAGCAAGCAATCCACAAGGAGACAAACAAAAGAGAAAATCTGTACAATCCACGTCGGTCTGAGGTTCTCCTCGGGAGAATCTGCTGAAGAGGGCCTCAGACCTACATCGAAATATACAAAACAAATTTGTTCTATCTTCGTTTCAATGTAGGTTGATTTCTTTTATTTGACAAGTGTTCATTTTACTCCGATGTTCAAGCATTGTGTCAAATGTTCTGAGCTTCAGAACATTCTTGACATGACATAACATTCTTGACATGCCATAACATTCTTGACATGACATAACATTCTTGACATGACATAACATTCTTGACATGCCATAACATTCTTGACATGACATAACCTTAGCCTTCTCACCTCTTAGACTTCCCATTCTCTGTATTTTGACTTGACGCTTACTTCTTTCTTTTTTCCTAGTATGGGCCAGCTGGCCTACTGTTGTGCTCCCCTCTTCTTTCCTAGTATGGGCCAGCTGGCCTACTGTTGTGCTCCCCTCTTCTTTACTAGTATGGGCCAGCTGGCCTACTGTTGTGCTCCCCTCTTCTTTCATAGTATGGGCCAGCTGGCCTACTGTTGTGCTCCCCTCTTCTTTCCTAGTATGGACCAGTTGGCCTACTGTTGTGCTCCCCTCTTCTTTCCTAGTATGGGCCAGTTGGCCTACTGTTGTGCTCCCCTCTTCTTTCCTAGTATGGGCCAGTTGGCCTACTGTTGTGCTCCCCTCTTCTTTCATAGTATGGGCCAGCTGGCCTACTGTTGTGCTCCCCTCTTCTTTTCCCAGTATGGGCCAGCTGGCCTACTGTTGTGCTCCCTCTTCTTTCCTAGTATGTGCCAGCTGGCCTACTGTTGTGATCCCCTCTTCTTTCCTAGTATGGGCCAGCTGGCCTACTGTTGTGATCCCTCTTCTTTCCTAGTATGGGCCAGCTGGCCTACTGTTGTGCTCCCCTCTTCTTTCCTAGTATGGGCCAGCTGGCCTACTGTTGTGCTCCCCTCTTCTTTCCTAGTATGTGCCAGCTGGCCTACTGTTGTGCTCCCCTCTTCTTTCCTAGTATGGGCCAGCTGGCCTACTGTTGTGATCCCCTCTTCTTTCCTAGTATGGGCCAGCTGGCCTACTGTTGTGCTCCCCTCTTCTTTCCTAGTATGGGCCAGCTGGCCTACTGTTGTGCTCCCCTCTTCTTTCCTAGTATGGACCAGTTGGCCTGCTGTTGTGCTCCCCTCTTCTTTCCTAGTATGGGCCAGTTGGCCAACTGTTGTGCTCCCCTCTTCTTTCCTAGTATGGGCCAGTTGGCCTACTGTTCTGCTCCCCACTTCTTTCCTAGTATGGGCCAGTTGGCCTACTGTTGTGCTCCCCTCTTCTTTCCTAGTATGGGCCAGCTGGCCTACTGTTGTGCTCCCCTCTTCTTTCCTAGCATGGGCCAGTTGGCCTACTGTTGTGATCCCCTCTTCTTTCCTAGTATGGGCCAGTTGGCCTACTGTTGTGCTCCCCTCTTCTTTCCTAGTATGGGCCAGTTGGCCTACTGTTGTGCTCCCCTCTTCTTTCCTAGTATGGGCCAGCTGGCCTACTGTTGTGATCCCCTCTTCTTTCCTAGTATGGGCCAGCTGGCCTACTGTTGTGCTCCCCTCTTCTTTCCTAGTATGGACCAGTTGGCCTACTGTTGTGCTCCCCTCTTCTTTCCTAGTATGGGCCAGTTGGCCTACTGTTGTGCTCCCCTCTTCTTTCCTAGTATGGGCCAGTTGGCCTACTGTTGTGCTCCCTCTTCTTTCCTAGTATGGGCCAGTTGGCCTACTGTTGTGCTCCCTCTTCTTTCCTAGTATGGGCCAGTTGGCCTACTGTTGTGCTCCCCTCTTCTTTCTAGTATGGGCCAGTTGGCCTACTGTTGTGCTCCCCTCTTCTTTCATAGTATGGGCCAGTTGGCCTACTGTTGTGCTCCCCTCTTCTTTCCTAGTATGGGCCAGTTGGCCCACTGTTGTGCTCCCCTCTTATTTCCTAGTATGGACCAGTTGGCCTACTGTTGTGCTCCCCTCTTCTTTCCTAGAATGGGCCAGTTGGCCTACTGTTGTGCTCCCCTCTTCTTTCCCATTATGGGCCAGTTGGCCTACTGTTGTGCTCCCCTCTTCTTTCCTAGTATGGGCCAGTTGGCCTACTGTTGTGCTCTCCTCTTCTTTCCTAGTATGGGCCATCTGGCCTACTGTTGTGCTCCCGTCTTCTTTCCTAACATGGGCCAGTTGGCCTACTTTGTGCTCCCTCTTCTTTCCTAGTATGGGCCAGTTGGCCTACTGTTGTGTTCCCTCTTCTTTCCTAGTATGGGCCAGTTGGCCTACTGTTGTGCTCCCCTCTTCTTTCCTAGTATGGGCCAGTTGGCCTACTGTTGTGATCCCCTCTTCTTTCCTAGTATGGGCCAGTTGGCCTACTGTTGTGCTCCCCTCTTCTTTCCTAGCATGGGCCAGTTGGCCTACTGTTGTGATCCCCTCTTCTTTCCTAGTATGGGCCAGTTGGCCTACTGTTGTGCTCCCCTCTTCTTTCCTAGTATGGGCCAGTTGGCCTACTGTTGTGATCCCCTCTTCTTTCCTAGTATGGGCCAGTTGGCCTACTGTTGTGCTCCCCTCTTCTTTCCTAGCATGGGCCAGTTGGCCTACTGTTGTGATCCCCTCTTCTTTCCTAGCATGGGCCAGTTGGCCTACTGTTGTGATCCCCTCTTCTTTCTTAGCATGGGCCAGCTGGCCTACTGCTGTGCTCCCCTCTTCTTTCCTAGTATGGGCCAGTTGGCCTACTGCTGTGCTCCCCTCTTCTTTCCTAGTATGGGCCAGTTGGCCTACTGTTGTGATCCCCTCTTCTTTCCTAGTATGGGCCAGTTGGCCTACTGCTGTGCTCCCCTCTTCTTTCCTAGTATGGGCCAGTTGGCCTACTGTTGTGCTCCCCTCTTCTTTCCTAGTATGGGCCAGTTGGCCTACTGCTGTGCTCCCCTCTTCTTTCCTAGTATGGGCCAGTTGGCCTACTGTTGTGATCCCCTCTTCTTTCCTAGTATGGGCCAGTTGGCCTACTGTTGTGCTCCCCTCTTCTTTCCTAGCATGGGCCAGTTGGCCTACTGTTGTGATCCCCTCTTCTTTCCTAGCATGGGCCAGTTGGCCTACTGTTGTGATCCCCTCTTCTTTCCTAGTATGGGCCAGTTGGCCTACTGTTGTGCTCCCTCTTCTTTCCTAGTATGGGCCAGTTGGCCTACTGTTGTGACCCCCTCTTCTTTCCTAGTATGGGCCAGTTGGCCTACTGTTGTGCTCCCTCTTCTTTCCTAGCATGGGCCAGTTGGCCTACTGTTGTGATCCCCTCTTCTTTCCTAGCATGGGCCAGTTGGCCTACTGTTGTGATCCCCTCTTCTTTCTTAGCATGGGCCAGCTGGCCTACTGCTGTGCTCCCCTCTTCTTTCCTAGTATGGGCCAGTTAGCCTACTGCTGTGCTCCCCTCTTCTTTCCTAGTATGGGCCAGTTGGCCTACTGCTGTGCTCCCCTCTTCTTTCCTAGTATGGGCCAGTTGGCCTACTGTTGTGATCCCCTCTTCTTTCCTAGTATGGGCCAGTTGGCCTACTGTTGTGCTCCCCTCTTCTTTCCTAGCATGGGCCAGTTGGCCTACTGTTGTGATCCCCTCTTCTTTCCTAGCATGGGCCAGTTGGCCTACTGTTGTGATCCCCTCTTCTTTCCTAGTATGGGCCAGTTGGCCTACTGTTGTGCTCCCCTCTTCTTTCCTAGTATGGGCCACTTGGCCTACTGTTGTGATCCCCTCTTCTTTCTTAACATGGGCCAGCTGGCCTACTGCTGTGCTCCCCTCTTCTTTACTAGTATGGGCCAGTTGGCCTACTGCTGTGCTCCCCTCTTCTTTCCTAGTATCGGCCAGTTGGCCTACTGTTGTGATCCCCTCTTCTTTCCTAGTATGGGCCAGTTGGCCTACTGCTGTGCTCCCCTCTTCTTTCTTAGTATGGGCCAGTTGGCCTACTGTTGTGATCCCCTCTTCTTTCCTAGTATGGGCCAGTTGGCCTACTGTTGTGCTCCCCTCTTCTTTCCTAGTATGGGCCAGTTGGCCTACTGTTGTGATCCCCTCTTCTTTCCTAGTATGGGCCAGTTGGCCTACTGCTGTGCTCCCCTCTTCTTCTTCTGTATCAGCATCTACAGCAAAGTGTGATGACCCAAGTTGTCCCTTCCCTTGAGGT
>WNWK01004024.1:100000-149997 GCA_009830355.1 Cherax destructor
CCCTGAGTGTATGTTGTGATCTCTTCCCCCTGAGTGTATGTTGTGATCTCTTCACCCCTTAGTGTATGTTGTGATCTCTTCCCCTTGAGTGTATTTTGTGATCTCTTCCCCCTGAGTGTATGTTGTGATCTCTTCCCCCTGAGTGTATGTTGTGATCTCTTCCCTCCTGAGTGTATGTTGTGATCTCTTCCCCCCTGAGTGTATGTTGTGATCTCTTCCCCCTGAGTGTATGTTGTGATCTCTTCCCCCTGAGTGTATGTTGTGATCTCTTCCCCCTGAGTGTATTTTGTGATCTCTTCCCCCTGAGTGTATGTTGTGATCTCTTCCCCCTGAGTGTATGTTGTGATCTCTTCCCCCTGAGTGTATGTTGTGATCTCTTCCCCCTGAGTGTATGTTGTGATCTCTTCACCCCTTAGTGTATGTTGTGATCTCTTCCCCTTGAGTGTATTTTGTGATCTCTTCCCCCTGAGTGTATGTTGTGATCTCTTCCCCCTGAGTGTATGTTGTGATCTCTTCCCTCCTGAGTGTATGTTGTGATCTCTTCCCCCCTGAGTGTATGTTGTGATCTCTTCCCCCTGAGTGTATGTTGTGATCTCTTCCCCTGAGTGTATGTTGTGATCTCTTCCCCCTGAGTGTATTTTGTGATCTCTTCCCCTGAGTGTATGTTGTGATCTCTTCCCCTGAGTGTATGTTGTGATCTCTTCCCCCTGAGTGTATGTTGTGATCTCTTCCCCCTGAGTGTATGTTGTGATCTCTTCCCCCTGAGTGTATGTTGTGATCTCTTCCCCCTGAATGTATTTTGTGATCTCTTCCCCTGAGTGTATGTTGTGATCTCTTCCCCTGAGTGTATGTTGTGATCTCTTCCCCCTGAGTGTATGTTGTGATCTCTTCCCCCTGAGTGTATGTTGTGATCTCTTCCCCCTGAGTGTATGTTGTGATCTCTTCCCCTGAGTGTATGTTGTGATCTCTTCCCCCTGAGTGTATGTTGTGATCTCTTCCCCCTGAGTGTATGTTGTGATATCTTCCCCCCTGAGTGTATTTTGTGATCTCTTCCCCCCTGAGTGTATGTTGTGATCTCTTCCCCCCTGAGTGTATGTTGTGAGGAGAGACACCTTACTACAGTGGTTGAGATACAGTCAACCCCTCCCCTGACTGTTGTGAGGAGAGACACCTTACTACAGTGGTTGAGATACAGTCAACCCCTCCCCCTGACTGTTGTGAGGAGAGACACCTTACTACAGTGGTTGAGATACAGTCAACCCCTCCCCCTGACTGTTGTGAGGAGAGACACCTTACTACAGTGGTTGATATACAGTCAACCCCTCCCCCTGACTGTTGTGAGGAGAGATACCTTACTACAGTGGTTGAGATACAGTCAACCCCTCCCCCTGACTGTTGTGAGGAGAGACACCTTACTACAGTGGATGGAGATACTTGCTTCATGAAATAATTAAAGAGACACCTGCTACCTGACCTGGCTGTGCTGATAGTCAGAATTAAAGGTATCTTGAAGCTGTTTACACACTCAGTGTCTCATTATTTATATATTATCCTCACAACATCCCGTCAAGGGGTGCCTGGTGCCAGCAACTCTAAGGTAAAGTGACCCTGGTGATGTATATTATTTGTGCTTAGTGACAAGACTGGCAAGGAAGAGACTGCAAGTGCAGCCAGTCATAATTAATGTGACTAGTGAGTGGCCAGGACTCTGCACCTTGGTATATTCTTGACTGTAGTGAGTGGTGACCAGGAGTCTACACCTTGGTATATTAGTGACTGTATTGAGTGGTGACCAGGAGTCTACACCTTGGTATATTAGTGACTGTAGTGAGTGGCCAGGACTCTGCACCTTTGTATATTAGTGACTAGTGAGTGGTGACCAGGAGTCTGCACCTTGGTATATTAGTGACTGTAGTGAGTGGTGACCAGGAGTCTACACCTTGGTATATTAGTGACTGTAGTGAGTGGCCAGGACTCTGCACCTTCGTATATTAGTGACTGTAGTGAGTGGTGACCAGGAGTCTACACCTTGGTATATTAGTGACTGTAGTGAGTGGCCAGGACTCTGCACCTTGGTATATCATCACACTTCTCTGATTGGTAGATGGTTATGGCTAGTCTGCCACCTTTGTGGTTCTTGGGGGCAGAGCTCGGCATATGCTAACCCCTTTTCACACATTTTAATCTTGGAGTTGATAATTACGCGTGACAAGAGGGAAAATGAGTGGATGGCAGAACTTTACATGCTTGTGCAACTAAAGCAAGATCATTTCACCTGCCTGGCGAGTCAAGAGGGTGGGTCCTAGAGGTGAGATGGAGGCTCCTAAGAGCAGGACCAAAGTTGCTAAGTGCAGTACACAGGTTGTTAAGACAGTACACAGGTTGCTAAGACAGTACACAGGTTGCTAAGACAGTACACAGGTTGCTAAGACAGTACAGAGGCTGCTAAGACAGTACAGAGGCTGCTAAGACAGTACAGAGGTTACTAAGACAGTACAGAGGCTGTTAAGACAGTACAGAGGTTACTAAGACAGTACAGAGGCTGCTAAGACAGTACAGAGGTTACTAAGACAGTACAGAGGCTGCTAAGACAGTTCAGAGGAAGACAATGAGAGCAACTAGACAATGATACAGCTGATGTTGACTCCATTAGAGAGGTTTAAAAATAGATATAATACAGCTTAGTCTAGTCTGTCATTCTGATCACAAAGGTGTACCAAGATATCTCACACAACCTAGCACAATAACATCATAATCCTGCACAATAACATCATAATCCTGCACCATAACAGTAGTGACCTGAATAGAGAGGCGCAGGAAGACTGGTGACGTCACTGAGACAAACAAATGACGTGCTAACACGCTATAACATGTGTCTTAACATAATAAAAGACTTAATTGCTGTTTTCTTGCGACTTTTATGTGGTGATCTCGCTGCTGAGTTGTTATCCCGCACAAGGCAGGTGCAGCTCAAGGTGTGTGTAGCTATCAGCCTCAGAGAGTGTAGCTATCAGCCTCAGAGAGTGTAGCTATCAGCCTCAGAGTGTGTAGCTATCAGCCTCAGAGAGTGTAGCTATCAGCCTCAGAGAGTGTATTTATCAGCCTGAGAGTGTAGCTATCAGCCTCAGAGTGTGTAGCTATCAGCCTCAGAGAGTGTAGCTATCAGCCTCAGAGAGTGTAGCTATCAGCCTCAGAGTGTGTAGCTATCAGCCTCAGAGAGTGTAGCTACCAGCCTCAGAGTATGTAGCTATCAGCCTCAGTGTGTGTAGCTATCAGCCTCAGAGTGTGTAGCTATCAGCCTCAGAGTGTAGCTATCAGCCTCAGAGAGTATAGCTATCAGCCTCAGAGAGTGTAGCTATCAGCCTCAGAGAGTGTAGCTATCAGGCTCAGAGTGTGTAGCTATCAGCCTCAGAGTGTGTAGCTATCAGCCTCAGAGGTGTAGCTATCAGCCTCAGAGTGTGTAGCTATCAGCCTCAGAGAGTGTAGCTATCAGCCTCAGAGAGTGTAGCTATCAGCCTCAGAGTGTGTAGCTATCAGCCTCAGAGTGTGTAGCTATCAGCCTCAGAGTGTGTAGCTATCAGCCTCAGAGTGTGTAGCTATCAGCCTCAGAGTGTGTAGCTATCAGCCTCAGAGAGTGTAGCTATCAGCCTCAGAGTGTGTAGCTATCAGCCTCAGAGAGTGTAGCTATCAGCCTCAGAGTGTAGCTATCAGCCTCAGAGTGTAGCTATCAGCCTCAGAGTGTAGCTACCAGCCTCAGAGTGTGTAGCTATCAGCCTCAGAGTGTGAGCTATCAGCCTCAGGAGTGTAGCTATCAGCCTCAGAGTGGTACTATCAGCCTCAGAGTGTGTAGCTATCAGCCTCAGAGGTGTAGCTATCAGCCTCAGAGTGTAGCTATCAGCCTCAGAGAGTGTGTAGCTATCAGCCTCAGAGGTGTAGCTACAGCCTCAGAGGTGTAGCTATCAGCCTCAGGAGTGTAGCTATCAGCCCTCAGAGATGTGTAGCTATCAGCCTCAGAGTGTGTAGCTATCAGCCTCAGAGGTGTAGCTATCAGCCTCAGGAGTGTGTAGCTATCAGCCTCAGAGTGTGTAGCTATCAGCCTCAGAGTGTGTAGCTATCAGCCTCAGAGAGTGTTAGCTATCAGCCTCAGAGTGTGTAGCTATCAGCCTCAGAGTGTAGCTACAGCCTCAGAGTGTAGCTATCAGCCTCAGAGTGTGTAGCTATCAGCCTCAGAGTGTGTAGCTATCAGCCTCAGAGTGTGAGCTATCAGCCTCAGAGTGTGTAGCTATCAGCCTCAGGAGTGTAGCTATCAGCCTCAGAGTGTGAGCTATCAGCCTCAGAGAGTGTGTAGCTATCAGCCTCAGAGTGTGTAGCTATCAGCCTCAGAGATGTGTTGTAGCTATCAGCCTCAAGAGTGTGAGCTATCAGCCTCAGAGAGTGTAGCTATCAGCCTCAGAGAGTGTGAGCTATCAGCCTCAGGGTGGTACACAGCTCAAGTGTGTAGCTATCAGCCTCAGAGGTGTGTAGCTATCAGCCTCAGAGTGTGTAGCTATCAGCCTCAGAGAGTGTGTAGCTATCAGCCTCAGAGTGTGTAGCTATCAGCCTCAGAGATGTGTAGCTATCAGCCTCAGAGTGTGTAGCTATCAGCCTCAGATGTGTGTAGCTATCAGCCTCAGAGTGTGTAGCTATCAGCCTCGAGATGTGTGAGCTATCAGCCTCGAGAGTGTGTAGCTATCAGCCTCAGAGTGTGTAGCTATCAGCCTCAGAGAGTGTAGCTATCAGCCTCAGAGTGTGTAGCTATCAGCCTCAGAGTGTGTAGCTTCAGCTCAGAGGTGTAGCTATCAGCCTCAGAGTGTGTAGCTATCAGCCTCAGGAGGTGTAGCTATCAGCCTCAGAGTGTGGTAGCTATCAGCCTCAGAGAGGTGTAGCTATCAGCCTCAGAGTGTGTGAGCTATCAGCCTCCAGAAGTGTTGTAGCTATCAGCCTCAGAGGTGTGTGAGCTATCAGCCTCAGAAGTGTGTAGCTATCAGCCTCAGAGAGTGTGTTAGCTATCAGCCTCAGAGTGTAGCTTCAGCCTCAGAGTGTGTAGCTATCAGCCTCAGAGAGTGGTAGCTATCCAGCCTCAGAAGTGTGTGTAGCTATCAGCCTCAGGAGTGTGTTAGCTATCAGCCTCGAGTGTGTAGCTTCAGCCTCAGAGTGTGTAGCTATCAGCCTCGAGAGTGTTGTAGCTATCAGCCTCAGGAGTGTTGTAGCTATCAGCCTCAGAGTGTGTAGCTATCAGCCTCAGAGTGTGTAGCTATCAGCCTCAGAGTGTGTAGCTATCAGCCTCAGAGTGTGTAGCTATCAGCCTCAGTGTAGCTACCAGCCTCAGAGTGTGCAGCTATCAGCCTCAGAGAGTGTGTTGGTAGCTATCAGCCTCAGAGAGTGAGTTGTAGCTATCAGCCTCAGTGTGTTGTAGCTATCAGCCTCAGAGAGTGTGTTGTAGCTATCAGCCTCAGAGAGGTGTTGGTAGCTATCAGCCTCAGAGAGTGTGTAGCTATCAGCCTCAGAGAGTGTGTGTAGCTATCAGCCTCAGAGAGTGTGTTGTAGCTATCAGCCTCAGAGAGTGTGTTGTAGCTATCAGCCTCAGAGAGTGTGTTGTAGCTATCAGCCTCAGAGAGTGTGTTGTAGCTATCAGCCTCAGAGTGTGTTGTAGCTATCAGCCACAGAGAGGGGTTAGCTATCAGCCTCAGAGAGTGTGGTAGCTATCAGCCTCAGAGTGTGTTGAGCTATCAGCCCAGAGAGTGTGTTTGTCATTATCTCAGTGAGTTTGTACATCCATCATAGTACTTCTTCATTATAATTATTATTCTTGTACACATCATGTACTTCCATTATAATATTATTCTTGTACACCATAATGTATTCTTCATTATAATTATTCTTGTACACATATGTACTTCTTCATTATAATTATTATTCTTGTACACCATCATGTACTTCTTCATTATAATTATTATTCTTGTACACCATAATGTAATTCTTCATTATAATTATTCTTGTACACCATCATGTACTTCTTCATTATAATTATTATTCTTGTACACCATCATGTACTTCATTATAATTATTATTCTTGTACACCATAATGTAATTCTTCATTATAATTATTCTTGTACACCATCATGTACTTCATTATAATTATTATTCTTGTACACCATCATGTACTTCTTCATTATAATTATTATTCTTGTACACCATAATGTAATTCTTCATTATAATTATTCTTGTACACCATCATGTACTTCTTCATTATAATATTATTCTTGTACACCATCAAAGTACTTCATTATAATTATTATTCTTGTACACCATAATGTACTTCTTCATTATAATTATTATTCTTGTACACCATAATGTACTACTTCATTATAATTATTATTCTTGTACACCATCATGTACTTCATTATAATTATTCTTGTACACCATAATGTACTTCATTATAATTATTATTCTTGTACACCATATGTACTTCATTATAATTATTATTCTTGTACACCATCATGTACTTCTTCATTATAATTATTATTCTTGTACACCATAATGTAATTCTTCATTATAATTATTCTTGTACACCATCATGTACTTCTTCATTATAATTATTATTCTTGTACACCATAATGTACTTCTTCATTATAATTATTATTCTTGTACACCATAATGTACTTCTTCATTATAATTATTATTCTTGTACACCATAATGTACTTCTTCATTATAATTATTATTCTTGTACACCATAATGCTATTTCTTTCATTATGATAATTATTATTCTTGTACACCATAATGTACTTCTTCATTATAATTATTATTCTTGTACACCATAATGTACTACTTCATTATAATTATTATTCTTGTACACCATCATGTACTTCATTATAATTATTCTTGTACACCATAATGTACTTCATTATAATTATTATTCTTGTACACCATAATGTATTCTTCATTATAATTATTATTCTTGTACACCATAATGTACTCTTCATTATAATTATTATTCTTGTACACATAATGTACTCTTCATTATAATTATTATTCTTGTACACCATAATGTACTTTCATTATAATTATTATTCTTGTACACCATATGTACTTCTTCATTATAATTATTATTCTTGTACACCATAATGTACTACTTCATTATAATTATTATTCTTGTACACCATAATGTACTTCTTCATTATAATTATTATTCTTGTACACCATCATGTACTTCATTATAATTATTATTCTTGTACACCATCATGTACTTCTTCATTATAATTATTATTCTTGTACACCATAATGTACTTCATTATAATTATTATTCTTGTACACCATAATGTACTTCTTCATTATAATTATTATTCTTGTACACCATAATGTACTTCTTCATTATAATTATTATTCTTGTACACCATAATGTACTACTTCATTATAATTATTATTCTTGTACACCATAATGTACTTCTTCATTATAATTATTATTCTTGTACACCATAATGTGCTTCTTCATTATAATTATTATTCTTGTACACCATAATGTACTTCTTCATTATAATTATTCTTGTACACCATATTGTACTTCATTATAATTATTATTCTTGTACACCATAATGTACTTCTTCATTATAATTATTATTCTTGTAACATATATGTACTACTTCATTATAATTATTATTCTTGTACACCATCATGTACTCTTCATTATAATTATATTCTTGTACACCATAATGTACTACTTCATTATAATTACTATTCTTGTACACCATCATGTACTACTTCATTATAATTATTATTCTTGTACATCATCATGTACTACTTCATTATAATTATTATTCTTGTACACCATCATGTACTTCATTATAATTATTATTCTTGTACACCATAATGTACTCTTCATTATAATTATTATTCTTGTACACCATCATACTTCATTATAATTATTATTCTTGTACACCATAATGTACTTCTTCATTATAATTATTCTTGTACACCATAATGTACTTCATTATAATTATTATTCTTGTACACCATAATGTACTTCTTCATTATAATTATTATTCTTGTACACCATAATGTACTACTTCATTATAATTATTATTCTTGTACACCATCATGTACTACTTCATTATAATTATTATTCTTGTACACCATCATGTACTACTTCATTATAATTATTATTCTTGTACACCATCATGTACTTCTTCATTATAATTATTATTCTTGTACACCATCATGTACTACTTCATTATAATTATTATTCTTGTACACCTTAATGTACTACTTCATTATAATTATTATTCTTGTAAACCATCATGTACTACTTCATTATAATTATTATTCTTGTACACCATCATGTACTACATTATAATTATTCTTGTACACCATCATGTACTTCTTCATTATAATTATTATTCTTGTACACCATAATGTACTTCTTCATTATAATTATTATTCTTGTACACAATCATGTACTACTTCATTATAATTATTATTCTTGTACATCATCATGTACTTCTTCATTTTAACTATTATTCTTGTACACCATCATGTACTACTTCATTATAATTATTATTATTGTACACCATCATGTACTACTTCATTATAATTATTATTCTTGTACACCATCATGTACTACTTCATTATAATTATTATTCTTGTACACCATCATGTACTACTTCATTATAATTATTATTCTTGTACACCATTATGTACTTCATTATAATTATTATTCTTGTACACCATCATGTACTTCATTATAATTATTATTCTTGTAAACCATCATGTACTACTTCATTATAATTATTATTCTTGTACATCATAATGTACTACTTCCTTATAATTATTATTCTTGTACACCATCATGTACTACTTCATTATAATTATTATTCTTGTACACCATCATGTACTTCTTCATTATAATTATTATTCTTGTACACCATCATGTCTCTTCATTATAATTATTATTCTTGTACACATATGTACTATTCTTTATAATTATTATTCTTGTACACCATAATGTACTACTTCATTATAATTATTATTCTTGTACACCATAATGTACTACTTCATTATAATTATTATTCTTGTACACCATCATGTACTACTTCATTATAATTATTATTCTTGTACACCATGTACTTCATTATAATTATTATTCTTGTACACCATAATGTACTACTTCATTATAATTATTATTCTTGTACACCATCATGTACTACTTCATTATAATTATTATTCTTGTACACCATCATGTACTTCTTCATTATAATTATTCTTGTACACCATAATGTACTACTTCATTATAATTATTATTATTGTACACCATCATGTACTACTTCATTATAATTATTATTCTTGTACACCATCATGTACTACTTCATTATAATTATTATTCTTGTACACCATCATGTACTACTTCATTATAATTATTAGTCTTGTACACCATAATGTACTTCTTCATTATAATTATTATTCTTGTACACCATCATGTACTTCTTCATTATAATTATTATTCTTGTAAACCATCATGTACTACTTCATTATAATTATTATTCTTGTACATCATAATGTACTACTTCCTTATAATTATTATTCTTGTACACCATAATGTACTACTTCATTATAATTATTATTCTTGTACACCATCATGTACTACTTCATTATAATTATTATTCTTGTACACCATCATGTACTACTTCATTATAATTATTATTCTTGTACACCATAATGTACTTCTTCATTATAATTATTATTCTTGTACACCATAATGTACTTCTTCATTATAATCTACTTCCCATCCTATCTCTCCCTCACCTCTTTCTATAGATTCTCTCCCTCCTCCCTCTCCCTTTTCTTTTTCGTCTTCCTCCCCCTCCCTCTGTACCCTCTCCCACACTTTTATCTGCTCTTCCTCCTACAACCCATTCCGGGTATGGGTATGGGGGAGAGAGGGGTGTGTGGGGGTGGGGAAGGGGAGTTGGAGGTTATAGAATCAATAAGACTAAAGGTTCTCGTAAGGTCAGTAGTTGTTTAGTGATGGTAGTGCGGTGGTGGTGGTGGCAGTGTTGGAGACGGTGTAGTGGTGACAGTGGGGTTGTGATAGTGCGGTGGTGATAGTGGTGGTGGGGTTTATGTAGCAGTGACAGTGGGATAGTGATAGTGGTGGTGGTGATAGTGGAGGCGGAGATAGTGATGGTGAGTGTTGGTGGTGACAGTGGAGGTGATAGTGTTGGTGGTGATAGTGTTGGTGGTGGCAGTGGTGGTGGTGATAGTGATGATAGTGTTGGTGGTGACGGTGGTGGTGGTGATAGTGGTGGTGATAGTGGCGGTGATAGTGTTGGTGGTGATAGTGGAGGTGATATTGTTGGTGGTGATAGTGGAGGTGATAGTGTTGGTGGTGGTGGTGATAGTGATGATAGTGTTGGTGGTGACAGTGGTGGTGGTGATAGTGATGACAGTGGTGGTGGTGACTGTGGTGGTGACAGAAGTGATGATAGTGTTGGTGGTGATAGTGGTGATGATAGTGTTGGTGATGACAGTGGTAATGTTAGTGGAGGTGATAGTGTTGGTAGTGATAGTGGAGGTGATAGTGTTGGTAGTGATAGTGGTGGTGATAGTGTGGTAGTGATAGTGGTGGTGATAGTGTGGTAGTGATAGTGGTGGTGATAGTGTGGTAGTGATAGTGGTGGTGATAGTGTGGTAGCATCACAATAACAGATGTAGTGGTACTAAATTCATTACTCAATCCAAAAATATCGAGCAGACAACCCAAATACAATCATTCCTCCATCCTTACCAACAAATACAATCATTCCTCTATCCTTAACAACAAATACAATCATTCCTCCATCCTTACCAACAAATACAATCATTCCTCCATCCTTACCAACAAATACAATCATTCCTCCATCCTTAACAACAAATACAATCATTCCTCCATCCTTAACAACAAATACAATCATTCCTCTATCCTTACCAACAAATACAATCATTCCTCTATCCTTAACAACAAATACAATCATTCCTCCATCCTTACCAACAAATACAATCATTCCTCCATCCTTACCAACAAATACAATCATTCCTCCATCCTTAACAACAAATACAATCATTCCTCCATCCTTAACAACAAATACAATCATTCCTCTATCCTTAACAACAAATACAATCATTCCTCTATCCTTAACAACAAATACAATCATTCCTCCATCCTTAACAACAAATACAATCATTCCTCCATCCTTAACAAATACAATCATTCCTCCATCCTTAACAACAAATACAATCATTCCTCTATCCTTACCAACAAATACAATCATTCCTCCATCCTTAACAACAAATACAATCATTCCTCCATCCTTAAAAACAAATACAATCATTCCTCCATCCTTAACAACAAATACAATCATTCCTCCATCCTTAACAACAAATACAATCATTCCTCCATCCTTAACAACAAATACAATCATTCCTCCATCCTTAACAACAAATACAATCATTCCTCCATCCTTAACAACAAATACAATCATTCCTCCATCCTTAACAACAAATACAATCATTCCTCCATCCTTAACAACAAATACAATCATTCCTCCATCTTTAACAACAAATACAAACATTCCTCCATCCTTAACAACAAATACAATCATTCCTCCATCCTTAACAACAAATACAATCATTCCTCCATCCTTAACAACAAATACAATCATTCCTCCATCCTTAACAAATACAATCATTCCTCCATCCTTAACAACAAATACAATCATTCCTCCATCCTTAACAACAAATACAATCATTCCTCCATCCTTAACAACAAATACAATCATTCCTCCATCCTTAAAAACAAATACAATCATTCCTCCATCCTTAACAACAAATACAAACATTCCTCCATCCTTAACAACAAATACAATCATTCCTCCATCCTTAACAACAAATACAATCATTCCTCCATCCTTAACAACAAATACAATCATTCCTCCATCCTTAACAACAAATACAATCATTCCTCCATCCTTAACAACAAATACAATCATTCCTCCATCCTTAACAACAAATACAATCATTCCTCCATCCTTAACAACAAATACAATCATTCCTCTATCCTTACCAACAAATACAATCATTCCTCCATCCTTACCAACAAATACAATCATTCCTCTATCCTTACCAACAAATACAATCATTCCTCTATCCTTACCAACAAATACAATCATTCCTCCATCCTTAACAACAAATACAATCATTCCTCTATCCTTACCAACAAATACAATCATTCCTCTATCCTTACCAACAAATACAATCATTCCTCCATCCTTAACAACAAATACAATCATTCCTCCATCCTTACCAACAAATACAATCATTCCTCCATCCTTAACAACAAATACAATCATTCCTCCATCCTTACCAACAAATACAATCATTCCTCCATCCTTACCAACAAATACAATCATTCCTCCATCCTTAACAACAAATACAATCATTCCTCCATCCTTACCAACAAATACAATCATTCCTCCATCCTTAACAACAAATACAATCATTCCTCCATCCTTAACAACAAATACAATCATTCCTCCATCCTTACCAACAAATACAATCATTCCTCCATCCTTAACAACAAATACAATCATTCATCCATCCTTAAAAACAAATACAATCATTCCTCCATCCTTAACAACAAATACAAACATTCCTCCATCCTTAACAACAAATACAATCATTCCTATATCCTTAACAACAAATACAATCATTCCTCCATCCTTAACAAATACAATCATTCCTCCATCTTTAACAACAAATACAATCATTCCTCCATCCTTAACAACAAATACAATCATTCCTCTATCCTTACCAACAAATACAATCATTCCTCTATCCTTAACAACAAATACAATCATTGCTCCATCCTTAACAAATACAATCATTCCTCCATCCTTAACAACAAATACAATCATTCCTCCATCCTTAACAACAAATACAATCATTCCTCTATCCTTACCAACAAATACAATCATTCCTCCATCCTTAACAACAAATACAATCATTCCTCCATCCTTAACAACAAATACAATCATTCCTCCATCCTTAACAACAAATACAATCATTCCTCTATCCTTAACAACAAATACAATCATTCCTCCATCCTTAACAACAAATACAATCATTCCTCTATCCTTAACAACAAATACAATCATTCCTCCATCCTTAACAAATACAATCATTCCTCCATCCTTAACAAATACAATCATTCCTCCATCCTTAACAACAAATACAATCATTCCTCCATCCTTAACAACAATGAATGTTATGCCTGCAGCATACTTCACAGCTGTCAACATAAATACAGTGATGTATGCTTCATAAAATACAACACAACACACTGTGTACACACCTGATAAACTCAATAAAATTCATGGAGGAGAAAGATTCCTTTATGTTGATGGAATTGTTAAAATAATTAAATAACTTAGAACTACTGATAACAAACATCAAAATTATTTTTGACAAACCCGTCGACAATGACAGAGGAATTCACTGATGACATAAATAACAACTACCTGGAAATATCACAAAATATTGCACCAAATATGAAAGACTTAAGAGGCACCTAAGTTCCCAGTCTTCTAATAACATTTTCCACTATAATCTACCTTGTCCATAATTACTATCGCATTTGCTTTGTCTGTTTCTTTGATTTCTACTTACGAAGCAGACAAAGCAAATGCGATAGTAAATATGGAGAAGGTTGATTAGTGGAAAATGAACGTGCCTCTTAAGCCTCCCAAATCTAATGTGGAAGATGACAGACATTAACAATGTGACTTCTGAGACTCTCTGACCGCGGGTTCGAACCCCACCCGTGGTATTAACAATGTACCGAAAAAACGACCTGGGTAAAATACACAAAAATAAAACCCACAAGAACTCTCAAATAATTGTTGTAAGAGCGCCATTAACCAGCAAGCAATGATGGCAGAGTTAATACACAAGTGTGCACGCTCTTGTAATTGCGCCATTAACCAGCAAGCAATGATGGCAGAGTTAATACACAAGTGTGCACGCTCTTGTAATTGCGCCATTAACCAGCAAGCAATGATGGCAGAGTTAATACACAAGTGTGCACGCTCTTGTAAGTGCGCCATTAACCAGCAAGCAATGATGGCAGAGTTAATACACAAGTGTGCACGCTCTTGTAATTGCGCCATTAACCAGCAAGCAATGATGGCAGAGTTAATACACAAGTGTGCACGCTCTTGTAAGTGCGCCATTAACCAGCAAACAATGATGGCAGAGTTAATACACAAGTGTGCACGCTCTTGTAAGTGCGCCATTAACCAGCAAGCAATGATGGCAGAGTTAATACACAAGTGTGCACGCTCTTGTAATTGCGCCATTAACCAGCAAGCAATGATGGCAGAGTTAATACACAAGTGTGCACGCTCTTGTAAGTGCGCCATTAACCAGCAAACAATGATGGCAGAGTTAATACACAAGTGTGCACGCTCTTGTAAGAGCGCCATTAACCAGCAAGCAATGATGGCAGAGTTAATACACAAGTGTGCACGCTCTTGTAAGTGCGCCATTAACCAGCAAGCAATGATGGCAGAGTTAATACACAAGTGTGCACGCTCTTGTAAGTGTGCCATTAACCAGCAAGCAATGATGGCAGAGTTAATACACAAGTGTGCACGCTCTTGTAAGTGCGCCATTAACCAGCAAGCAATGATGGCAGAGTTAATACACAAGTGTGCATGCTCTTGTAAGAGCGCCATTAACCAGCAAGCAATGATGGCAGAGTTAATACACAAGTGTGCACGCTCTTGTAAGTGCGCCATTAACCAGCAAGCAATGATGGCAGAGTTAATACACAAGTGTGCACGCTCTTGTAAGTGCGCCATTAACCAGCAAGCAATGATGGCAGAGTTAATACAGAAGTGTGCACGCTCTTGTAAGTGCGCCATTAACCAGCAAGCAATGATGGCAGAGTTAATACACAAGTGTGCACGCTCTTGTAAGTGCGCCATTAACCAGCAATGATGGCAGAGAATACACATGTGCAGCTGTAAGTGAACTGCAGCTAGAGTTAATACACAAGTGTGCACGCTCTTGTAAGTGCGCCATTAACCAGCAAACAATGATGGCAGAGTTAATACACAAGTGTGCACGCTCTTGTAAGTCGCCATTAACCAGCAAGCAATGATGGCAGAGTTAATACACAAGTGTGCACGCTCTTGTAAGTGCGCCATTAACCAGCAAGCAATGATGGCAGAGTTAATACACAAGTGTGCACGCTCTTGTAAGTGCGCCATTAACCAGCAAGCAATGATGGCAGAGTTAATACACAAGTGTGCACGCTCTTGTAAGAGCGCCATTAACCAGCAAACAATGATGGCAGAGTTAATACACAAGTGTGCACGCTCTTGTAAGAGCGCCATTAACCAGCAAACAGTGATGGCAGAGTTAATACACAAGTGTGCACGCTCTTGTAAGAGCGCCATTAACCAGCAAACAATGATGGCAGAGTTAATACACAAGTGTGCACGCTCTTGTAAGTGCGCCATTAACCAGCAAGCAATGATGGCAGAGTTAATACACAAGTGTGCACGCTCTTGTAAGAGCGCCATTAACCAGCAAACAATGATGGCAGAGTTAATACACAAGTGTGCACGCTCTTGTAAGAGCGCCATTAACCAGCAAACAATGATGGCAGAGTTAATACACAAGTGTGCACGCTCTTGTAAGTGCGCCATTAACCAGCAATGATGGCAGAGTTAATACACAAGTGTGCACGCTCTTGTAAGAGCGCCATTAACCAGCAAACAGTGATGGCAGAGTTAATACACAAGTGTGCATGCTCTCAAGTTATATTCCTTAAGAAAATTTAATGACAGATCAAATAGAAGAGAAATCCAAATGAAATGAAAAAAAATGAACTAAAAGAGGAAGTAATCAGATGGCAGAACAAATGAGATATAACCACCAGCACTAAAACATTAATATGCGAAGGAATAAACGCAAAAGGGACAAAAAGCCTTTAAGGAATTTGGCAAAAAAAAAAAAATGCTTTCCACATTTTAAATGTTAGAATTTAAGTTCGTCTTTTGAGTATAGATTCCTTATTTACAAGAATATTACACCAACTTTGGAAGAACAACGGGAATCCTATGAATTATATAACCAATAGTAGCACAAGGCACACACAACTCAAGGCAAGAATCTACAGCCTACCTGCCTGGAGGGTATTCCGGGGATCAACGCCCCCGCGACCCCCTCCATCACCAGGCCTACTCATGTACTCAACCCCGGACACTTCTTCCTGGATCAATATATTAAAAAATATATGCAAAAATATCACTAGCCTTGATTCAGATGAAATACCAGAGGTCTTAAAGAGAGAGAGTCCCTCTTCGTAGAAGAGGCGGCACAGAAACACCAAAGTACTACCGCAGAGAAGTGCTGACATCACACATCATAAAGGCTTTGAGAGGAAGTTAAGAAGTCAACTTAATGCCTTTGTGGGACACCATGGGCCAGGCGACCAAGGTCAACACACCTGCAGAGCAGGAAGATGCTGCCTATCACAGGTCAACACAGCTGCAGAGCAGGAAGATGCTGCCTATCACAGGTCAACACAGCTGCAGAGCATGAAGATGCTGCCTATCACAGGTCAACACAGCTGCAGAGCAGGAAGATGGTGTCTATCACGGGTCAACACAGCTGCAGAGCAGGAAGATGGTGTTTATCACAGGTCAACACAGCTGCAGAGCATGAAGATGCTGTCTATCACAGGTCAACACAGCTGCAGAGCATGAAGATGCTGCCTATCACAGGTCAACACAGCTACAGAGCATGAAGATGGTGTCTATCACAGGTCAACACAGCTGCAGAGCAGGAAGATGGTGTCTATCACAGGTCAACACAGCTGCAGAGCAGGAAGATGCTGCCTATCACAGGTCAACACAGCTGCAGAGCATAAAAATGGTGTCTATCACAGGTCAACACAGCTGCAGAGCATGAAGATGGTGTCTATCACAGGTCAACACAGCTGCAGAGCAGGAAGATGCTGCCTATCACAGGTCAACACAGCTGCAGAGCATGAAGATGGTGTCTATCACAGGTCAACACAGCTGCAGAGCAGGAAGATGCTGCCTATCACAGGTCAACACAGCTGCAGAGCATGAAGATGCTGCCTATCACAGGTCAACACAGCTGCAGAGCATGAAGATGGTGTCTATCACAGGTCAACACAGCTGCAGAGCAGGAAGATGGTGTCTATCACAAGTCAACACAGCTGCAGAGCAGGAAGATGCTGCCTATCACAGGTCAACACAGCTGCAGAGCATAAAAATGGTGTCTATCACAGGTCAACACAGCTGCAGAGCATGAAGATGGTGTCTATCACAGGTCAACACAGCTGCAGAGCAGGAAGATGCTGCCTATCACAGGTCAACACAGCTGCAGAGCATAAAAATGGTGTCTATCACAGGTCAACACAGCTGCAGAGCATGAAGATGGTGTCTATCACAGGTCAACACAGCTGCAGAGCATGAAGATGCTGTCTATCACAGGTCAACACAGCTGCAGAGCAGGAAGATGGTGTCTATCACAAGTCAACACAGCTGCAGAGCATGAAGATGCTGTCTATCACAGGTCAACACAGCTGCAGAGCATGAAGATGGTGTCTATCACAGGTCAACACAGCTGCAGAGCAGGAAGATAGTGTCTATCACAGGTCAACACAGCTGCAGAGCAGGAAGATGCTGCCTATCACAGGTCAACACAGCTGCAGAGCATTAAAATGGTGTCTATCACAGGTCAACACAGCTGCAGAGCATGAAGATGGTGTCTATCACAGGTCAACACAGCTGCAGAGCAGGAAGATGCTGCCTATCACAGGTCAACACAGCTGCAGAGCATGAAGATGCTGCCTATCACAGGTCAACACAGCTGCAGAGCATGAAGATGGTGTCTATCACAGGTCAACACAGCTGCAGAGCAGGAAGATGGTGTCTATCACAAGTCAACACAGCTGCAGAGCATGAAGATGCTGTCTATCACAGGTCAACACAGCTGCAGAGCATAAAGATGGTGTCTATTACAGGTCAACACAGCTGCAGAGCATGAAAATGGTGTCTATCATAGGTCAACACAGCTGCAGAGCATGAAGATGGTGTCTATCACAGGTCAACACAGCTGCAGAGCAGGAAGATGGTGTCTATCACAGGTCAACACAGCTGCAGAGCATGAAGATGGTGTCTATCACAGGTCAACACAGCTGCAGAGCAGGAAGATGCTGCCTATCACAGGTCAACACAGCTGCAGAGCATGAAGATGGTGTCTATCACAGGTCAACACAGCTGCAGAGCATGAAGATGCTGCCTATCACAGGTCAGCACAGCTGCAGAGCATGAAGATGGTGTCTATCACAGGTCAACATGGCTGCAGAGCATGAAAATACTGTCTATCACAGCTATGTGTCCATTATGACGAACTTACTTGGACACTAAAATGAAAATAGAATGTATACGTTGAGGGTGTTCCGGGGGTCAACGCCCCCGCGGTCCATGACCAGATCTGTAGAAGCATTTATCCCACAATGCCATAAGTGATGCATGTCAGCCCTTAATGTATCACAAGTAAACCTGGCGAGATGATATTAAACTTTCAAACAGATCACGGAGTGTTGCAAACAAACCCAACAATACACAAACCCTACAATACACAAACCCTACAATACACAAACCCTACAATACACAAACCCTACAATACACAAACCCTACAATACACAAACCCTACAATACACAAACCCTACAATACACAAACCCTACAATACACAAACCCTACAATACACAAACCCTACAATACACAAACCCTACAATACACAAACCCAACAATACACAAACCCTACAATACACAAACCCTACAATACACAAACCCAACAATACACAAACCCTACAATACACAAACCCAACAATACACAAACCCTACAATGCACAAACCCAACAATACACAAACCCTACAATACACAAACCCTACAATACACAAACCCAACAATACACAAATCCTACAATACACAAACCCTACAATGCACAAACCCAACAATGCACAAACCCTACAATACACAAACCCAACAATACACAAACCCAACAATACACAAACCCTACAATACACAAACCCAACAATACACAAACCCAACAATACACAAACCCAACAATACACAAACCCTACAATACACAAACCCAACAATACACAAACCCTACAATACACAAACCCAACAATACACAAACCCAACAATACACAAACCCTACAATACACAAACCCTACAATACACAAACCCAACAATACACAAACCCTACAATACACAAACCCAACAATACACAAACCCAACAATACACAAACCCTACAATACACAAACCCTACAATACACAAACCCAACAATACACAAACCCTACAATACACAAACCCTACAATACACAAACCCTACAATACACAAACCCTACAATACACAAACCCTACAATACACAAACCCTACAATACACAAACCCAACAATACACAAACCCTACAATACACAAACCCTACAATACACAAACCCTACAATACACAAACCCTACAATACACAAACCCTACAATACACAAACCCTACTCTAATCTGAGTACAGAATAAAAGTCAGTTCCACATCTCACTAGGAAAAATAAACACATAAGCAGTATAATGTGATCCTTTATTGACAACGTTTCGCCCACGCAGTGGGCTTTATCGAGTCACAGACAGATCTACCTGGAAAATGAGTAACATGAATGTATATAGGGTATAGTCAGGTGGAGAATGCTGGGTCAGGTGGAGAAAGCTGCATGTGACAGTCTTAAAAGTAGTGTGATAGTTAAAAACATTGTGTGACTTAAAGGACCTGCAGTGTTCCATTCTTGAGTTCTAGGTGGGATAGCGTTGAAGAAGTTTCTTGGCAATAGGTTCAGCTATGTTGTAGAAGCCGTTGTTCTGGTTGAAGTTGTTGGATATACAGATAAGTGATGATTCCAGGATTCTTCGGTATTGCGTGTTGTCTTCTCTGGCGTTGAGTCTTGCAAGACTTGCAAGACTCATCGCGATGACTTGCAAGACTCATCGCGATGACTTGCAAGACTCATCGCGATGACTTGCAAGACTCATCGGCGATGAGTCTTGCAAGACTCATCGCCAACGTATAATTTGCTGCAGCAAATTATACGTTGGCGAAACATCCAGAGACCTACAAACACGCATTTCAGAACACCAGTACGCAGGCAGATCTGACGACTCAAGAAATGCCTGTGTTCAACACCGAAATTTACACAACCATTTAATCAACTACAGAAACGCAAGACTCATCGCCAACGTATAATTTGCTGCAGCAAATTATACGTTGGCGAAACATCCAGAGACCTACAAACACGCATTTCAGAACACCAGTACGCAGGCAGATCTGACGACTCAAGAAATGCCTGTGTTCAACACCGAAATTTACACAACCATTTAATCAACTACAGAAACGCAAGACTCATCGCCAATGTATAATTTGCTGCAGCAAATTATACGTTGGCGAAACATCCAGAGACCTACAAACACGCATTTCAGAACACCAGTACGCCAGTACGTATAATTTGCTGCAGCAAATTATACGTTGGCGATGAGTCTTGCAAGACTCATCGCCGATGAGTCTTGCAAGTCATCGCGATGAGTCTTGCAAGTCTTGCAAGACTCATCGCCAGAGAAGACAACACGCAATACCGAAGAATCCTGGAATCATCACTTATCTGTATATCCAACAACTTCAACCAGAACAACGGCTTCTACAACATAGCTGAACCTATTGCCAAGAAACTTCTTCAACGCTATCCCACCTAGAACTCAAGAATGGAACACTGCAGGTCCTTTAAGTCACACAATGTTTTTAACTATCACACTACTTTTAAGACTGTCACATGCAGCTTTCTCCACCTGACCCAGCATTCTCCACCTGACTATACCCTATATATATTCATGTTACTCATTTTCCAGGTAGATCTGTCTGTGACTCGATAAAGCCCACTGCGTGGGCGAAACGTTGTCAATAAAGGATCACATTATACTGCTTATGTGTTTATTTTTCCAATGTTTCGGTATTTTATACCATTTATTTCCACATCTCACTAGAGTAACATGTGTACTCGTTCTCGTCCTCACAGAAGTAAGGAGTACACACCACAGGATATGGTACCAAAATAAGTCTAAGAGAAATGAGAAAATGCTATAAGACATCAACGGAACGATAAGAACTTCAACAGAAGTAAACAAAAAAAGAAAGAACATACTTTGATCAAAAACGGAAGAAACAAGTCAAAGATCTAAGAGTTAATAGTAGACATCTTGAGAGCACAACACAACAAGTCAAAGATCTAAGAGAGTTGTTAAATTAGACACATATGCAACACTTGGGTATCTTTATTGAGGAAACGTTTCGCCACACAGTGGCTTCATCAGTCCAATACATGAAACGTTTCGCCACTGTGTGGCGAAACGTTTCCTCAATAAAGATACCCAAGTGTTGCATATGTGTCTAATTTAACAACTTGTCGGTTCTCTGAACCATTCATCTACATCTAAGAGAGTTAATAGTAGACATCTTGAGAGCACAACACAACAAGTCAAAGATCTAAGAGAGTTAATAGTAGACATCTTGAGAGCACAACACAACAAGTCAAAGATCTAAGAGAGTTAATAGTAGTCATCTTGAGGTTTAAAGAGCACAACACAGCAAGTCTTGCCAACGCTACCAAAATAACTTCAACAAAAGTTTAAAATAATGTTGGTACTATGAAGATAGGGAGGGAGAGAAAGAATCAAATAATCTATAACTGGAAAATGTAAGATTTGAGAATTAAAGAAATGCGAATTATGAAGATTAAAATCACTGGAATAATAAGTTTGTGAGAGCTACGATAACAAACGGAAACTAACCTAGAAATTGCAATACAAAGGTCAGATGGACAATTTCTCATATTACGTAAACTTTACTGAAGAAAAATCAGGGAAGTCAAGTTTCAGTAAGAAAGGAAGTATTATTGTAAGAAGCAAACCTGCCGATATTACGCCAACAAGAAGAGGAAAGGTAAGTGGCACTCCAAGAAGCATATTGGACTAGGTAATCACCTTACGACTTAAGCAGTTTGAAGGCTCTTAGTGGAAGATCGTAAGACCTTACATAAGACCGTGTATAAGACCCATCTGCTGCCGCCGCCGCCACTAACATCATTGACACAACCTGCACCACCAGTCGGATTTCTCCACAGATTTATTTAACACGCGGGAGAAGATCCCTCGCTGGAATCTACGGTACACCGCCTGCACGCGGGAGAAGATCCCTCGCTGGAATCTACGGTACACCGCCTGCACGCGGGAGAAGATCCCTCGCTGGAATCTACGGTACACCGCCTGCACGTGGAAGAAGATCCCTCGCTGGAATCTACGGTACACCGCCTTCACGTGGGAGAAGTTCACTCGCTGGAATCTACGGTACACCGCCTGCACGCTGGAGAAGATCCCTCGCTGGAATCTACGGTACACCGCCTGCACGCGGGAGAAGATCCCTCGCTGGAATCTACGGTACACCGCCTGCACGCGGGAGAAGATCCCTCGCTGGAATCTACGATACACCGCCTGCACGCGGGAGAAGATCCCTCGCTGGAATCTACGGTACACCGCCTGCACGCGGGAGAAGATCCCTCGCTGGAATCTACGGTACACCGCCTGCACGTGGAAGAAGATCCCTCGCTGGAATCTACGGTACACCGCCTGCACGCGGGAGAAGATCCCTCGCTGGAATCTACGGTACACCGCCTGCACGTGGAAGAAGATCCCTCGCTGGAATCTACGGTACACCGCCTTCACGTGGGAGAAGTTCACTCGCTGGAATCTACGGTACACCGCCTGCACGCGGGAGAAGATCCCTCGCTGGAATCTACGGTACACCGCCTGCACGCGGGAGAAGATCCCTCGCTGGAATCTACGGTACACCGCCTGCACGTGGAAGAAGATCCCTCGCTGGAATCTACGGTACACCGCCTGCACGCGGGAGAAGATCCCTCGCTGGAATCTACGGTACACCGCCTGCACGCGGGAGAAGATCCCTCGCTGGAATCTACGGTACACCGCCTGCACGTGGAAGAAGATCCCTCGCTGGAATCTACGGTACACCGCCTGCAAGCGGGAGAAGATCCCTCGTTGGAATCTACGGTACACCGCCTGCATGCGGGAGAAGATCCCTCGCTGGAATCTATGGTACACCGCCTGCACGCGGGAGAAGATCCCTCGCTGGAATCTACGGTACACCGCCTGCACGCGGAGAAGATCCCTCGCTGGAATCTACGGTACACCGCCTGCACGGGGAGAAGATCCTCGCTGGAATCTACGGTACACCGCCTGCACGCGGGAGAAGATCCTCGCTGGAATCTACGGTACACCGCCTGCACGCGGAGAAGATCCCTCGCTGGAATCTACGGTACACCGCCTGCACGCGGGAGAAGATCCCTCGCTGGAATCTACGGTACACCGCCTGCACGCGGGAGAAGATCCCTCGCTGGAATCTACGGTACACCGCCTGCACGCGGGAGAAGATCCCTCGCTGGAATCTACGGTACACCGCCTGCACGCGGAGAAGATCCCTCGCTGGAATCTACGGTACACCGCCTGCACGCGGGAGAAGATCCTCTACGGTAACGCCTGCGGGAAGATCCCTGAATCTACGGTACACCGCCTGCACGCTGGAGAAGATCCCTCACTGGAATCTACGGTACACCGCCTGCACGCGGGAGAAGAGCCCTCGCTGGAATCTATGGTACACCGCCTGCAAATCTGCCTCTTTTCCAATTCCTCTCCATAAGGCCAAGTTTGCGTGTACCACCGTGGCATTTGTGCCCCTATCGCACGCAAGAAACACCCAAATACAAATCGTAGGGGATAAATTGATTTTTACTGCAGAAGTTTTGTCAAGTTTTATCGGTGAGGCTTCAAACATCATTTTCATATATATATAGTATATATATATATATATATATATATATAGTAATATATATATATATATATATATATATATAATGTGTGTGTGTTTGTGTGTGTGTGTGTTTGTGTGGTGTGTGTATTTGTGTGTGTGTGTGTGTGGTTTGGTTTGTGTGTGTTTGAGTCTTGTGTGTTATGTTTGTGTGTGTGTGTGTGTTGTGTCTTATGCTGTGTGTTTGTGTGTGTGTTGTTCGGTTTGTGTCTGTATACTGGTTTTTGTGTGTGTGTGTGTTCTCTGTGTCTGTATGCTGGTGCTTCTGTGTGTGTGTGTTGTGTGTATCTGTATGCTGGTGTTTGTGTGTGTGTGTACTCTGTGTCTGTATGCTGGTGTGTGTGTATACTCTGTGTCTGTATGATGTGTGTGTGTATGTGTGTGTGTGTGTAATCTGTGTCTGTATGCAGGTGTTTGTGTGTGTACTGTGTCTGTATGCAGGTGTTTGTGTGGATGCACACAATACTGTAAGGTCAACATACTAATGCATTTCCGCCCACTACATGGTCTATTACACAGGTGTCTACAAACTGCAGCTCCCGCACTCACTTAACCTCACTATGGTCTATTACACAGGTGTCTACAAACTGCAGCGCCCCGCACTCACTTAACCTCACTCATGGTCTATTAACAGGTGTCTACAAACTGCAGCACCCACTCACTTAACCTCACTACATGGTCTATTACACAGGTGTCTACAAACTGCAGCTCCCGCACTCACTTAACCTCACTAATGGTCTATTACACAGGTGTCTACAAACTGCAGCACCCCGCACTCACTTAACCTCACTACATGGTCTATTACACAGGTGTCTACAAACTGCAGCACCCACGCACTCACTTAACCTCACTACATGGTCTATTACACAGGTGTCTACAAACTGCAGCTCCCCCGCACTCACTTAACCTCACTACATGGTCTATTACACAGGTGTCTACAAACTGCAGCGCCCCCGCACTCACTTAACCTCACTTCATGGTCTATTACACAGGTGTCTACAAACTGCAGCACCCCCGCACTCACTTAACCTCACTACATGGTCTATTACACAGGTGTCTACAAACTGCAGCTCTCCCGCACTCACTTAACCTCACTATATGGTCTATTACACAGGTGTCTACAAACTGCAGCACCCACGCACTCACTTAACCTCACTACATGGTCTATTACACAGGTGTCTACAAACTGCAGCACCCACGCACTCACTTAACCTCACTACATGGTCTATTACACAGGTGTCTACAAACTGCAGCTCCCCCGCACTCACTTAACCTCACTACATGGTCTATTACACAGGTGTCTACAAACTGCAGCCCCCGCACTCACTTAACCTCACTACATGGTCTATTACACAGGTGTCTACAAACTGCAGCACCCACGCACTCACTTAACCTCACTACATGGTCTATTACACAGGTGTCTACAAACTGCAGCGCCCCCGCACTCACTTAACCTCACTACATGGTCTATTACACAGGTGTCTACAAACTGCAGCGCCCCGCACTCACTTAACCTCACTACATGGTCTATTACACAGGTGTCTACAAACTGCAGCCCCCGCACTCACTTAACCTCACTACATGGTCTATTACACAGGTGTCTACAAACTGCAGCGCCCCGCACTCACTTAACCTCACTACATGGTCTATTACACAGGTGTCTACAAACTGCAGCGCCCCCGCACTCACTTAACCTCACTACATGGTCTATTACACAGGTGTCTACAAACTGCAGCGCCCCCGCACTCACTTAACCTCACTACATGGTCTATTACACAGGTGTCTACAAACTGCAGCACCCCCGCACTCACTTAACCTCACTACATGGTCTATTACACAGGTGTCTACAAACTGCAGCTCCCCGCACTCACTTAACCTCACTACATGGTCTATTACACAGGTGTCTACAAACTGCAGCTCCCCCGCACTCACTTAACCTCACTACATGGTCTATTACACAGGTGTCTACAAACTGCAGCGCCCCCGCACTCACTTAACCTCACTACATGGTCTATTACACAGGTGTCTACAAACTGCAGCCCCCCGCACTCACTTAACCCCACTACATGGTCTATTACACAGGTGTCTACAAACTGCAGCTCCCCCGCACTCACTTAACCTCACTACATGGTCTATTACACAGGTGTCTACAAACTGCAGCGCCCCCGCACTCACTTAACTTCACTTCATGGTCTATTACACAGGTGTCTACAAACTGCAGCGCCCCGCACTCACTTAACCTCACTACATGGTCTATTACACAGGTGTCTACAAACTGCAGCGCCCCCGCACTCACTTAACCCCACTACATGGTCTATTACACAGGTGTCTACAAACTGCAGCGCCCCCGCACTCACTTAACTTCACTTCATGGTCTATTACACAGGTGTCTACAAACTGCAGCACCCCCGCACTCACTTAACCTCACTACATGGTCTATTACACAGGTGTCTACAAACTGCAGCGCCCACGCACTCACTTAACCTCACTACATGGTCTATTACACAGGTGTCTACAAACTGCAGCTCCCCCGCACTCACTTAACCTCACTATATGGTCTATTACACAGGTGTCTACAAACTGCAGCACCCACGCACTCACTTAACCTCACTACATGGTCTATTACACAGGTGTCTACAAACTGCAGCACCCCGCACTCACTTAACCTCACTACATGGTCTATTACACAGGTGTCTACAAACTGCAGCGCCCACGCACTCACTTAACCTCACTACATGGTCTATTACACAGGTGTCTACAAACTGCAGCGCCCCGCACTCACTTAACCTCACTACATGGTCTATTACACAGGTGTCTACAAACTGCAGCGCCCCCGCACTCACTTAACCTCACTACATGGTCTATTACACAGGTGTCTACAAACTGCAGCACCCCCGCACTCACTTAACCTCACTACATGGTCTATTACACAGGTGTCTACAAACTGCAGCGCCCACGCACTCACTTAACCTCACTACATGGTCTATTACACAGGTGTCTACAAACTGCAGCGCCCACGCACTCACTTAACCTCACTACATGGTCTATTACACAGGTGTCTACAAACTGCAGCGCCCCCGCACTCACTTAACCTCACTACATGGTCTATTACACAGGTGTCTACAAACTGCAGCACCCACGCACTCACTTAACCTCACTACATGGTCTATTACACAGGTGTCTACAAACTGCAGCACCCACGCACTCACTTAACCTCACTACATGGTCTATTACACAGGTGTCTACAAACTGCAGCGCCCCCGCACTCACTTAACCCCACTACATGGTCTATTACACAGGTGTCTACAAACTGCAGCACCCACGCACTCACTTAACCTCACTACATGGTCTATTACACAGGTGTCTACACACTGCAGCGCCCACGCACTCACTTAACCTCACTACATGGTCTATTACACAGGTGTCTACACACTGCAGCGCCCACGCACTCACTTAACCTCACTACATGGTCTATTACACAGGTGTCTACAAACTGCAGCGCCCCCGCACTCACTTAACCTCACTACATGGTCTATTACACAGGTGTCTACACACTGCAGCGCCCACGCACTCACTTAACCTCACTACATCTTAATATACTTTCATTAATTTTAACCTGGGTGGTGTAACATCACTTGTAGCTACATTGAACATTATACACATTAATCTTCCACTCTTCTCTCTGGATCAACTCAACTATTTATTGAGACTAATTCCACGAAGAATCATATTCGAATATTTACAATTTATTATTTGATCTTACATTGTTTATAAATGCTCAAATAATATCCGTCATTTTTAAGTCCATTTTTAACATAAACGTATTAAACAAATGTTAAAATTTGAACCAAAATCACTTTAACAATCAGACGTAGCACTGTTAAATTTATGTAATATTATACAACTTAATCCTTTGCAGATTATATTTAATTTTACTTTTAATATTTTCGGGATGTTCAGGCTGATTCTCGCAACATGAACCTTGCCACGATACGGACGGGAACTGAACTCGCGGCGCCTCGTAAAACTTCAGACCGACGAACCTTGCCACGATACGGACGGGGACTGAACTCGCGGCGCGTCGTAACACTCCAGACCGACGAACCTTGCACACTAAGCCAAGTCAGTAATCTCTGAATAAAAACTTCTACACATTTCAGGAGACATTAATACTACACTGACTGGAGCGTTAGTAAAGTGTTAATGTGTTATTAAAGTGTTTATTAAGCGATTATTATACTGGTCAAGGCACTGGAGGTACTATCACACTGTAGATACTATCAGGTTGGAGGTGCTCACTGCCAGAGTGGAGGTACTATCAGAGTGGAGGTACTATCACAGTGGAGTACTAACTACCAGAGTGGAGGTAAACTAAGTATATGGGAGGTACTATCAGGGTGGAGGTACTAACTACCAGAGTAGAGGTACTATCAGAGCGGAGGAACTACCAGAGTAGAGGTACTATCAAAGCGGAGGTACTACCAGAGTGGAGGTACTATCAAAGCGGAGGTACTACCAGAGAAGAGGTACTATCAGAGCGGAGGTACTACCAGAGTGGAGGTACTATCAAGGTGGAGGTACTACCAGAGTGGACGTACTATCAAGGTGGAGGTACTACCAGAGTAGAGGTACTATCAGAGCGGAGGTACTAACTACCAGAGTAGAGGTACTATCAGAGCGGAGGTACTAACTACCAGAGTGGAGGTACTATCAGAGTGGAGGTACTATCAGAGTGGAGGTACTACCAGAGTGGAGGTACTATCAGAGCAGAGGTACTACCAGAGTGGAGGTACTATCAGAGCGGAGGTACTACCAGAGTGGAGGTACTATCAGAGCGGAGGTACTACCAGAGTAGAGGTACTATCAGAGTGGAGGTACTATCAGAGCAGAGGTACTAACTACCAGAGTGGAGGTACTACCAGAGTAGAGGTACTATCAGAGCGGAGGTACTAACTACCAGAGTGGAGGTACTATCAGAGCGGAGGTACTACCAGAGTGGAGGTACTATCAGAGCGGAGGTACTACCAGAGTGGAAGTACTATCAGAGCGGAGGTACTAACTACCAGAGTGGAAGTACTATCAGAGCGGAGGTACTAACTACCAGAGTGGAGGTACTACCAGAGTAGAGGTACTATCAGAGTGGAGGTACTAACTACCAGAGTGGAGGTACTATCAGAGCGGAGGTACTAACTACCAGAGTGGAGGTACTAACTACCAGAGTGGAGGTACTATCAGAGTGGAGGTACTATCAGAGCGGAGGTACTAACTACCAGAGTGGAGGTACTAACTACCAGAGTGGAGGTACTAACTACCAGAGTGGAGGTACTAACTACCAGAGTGGAGGTACTATCAGAGTGGAGGTACTAACTATCAGAGTGGAGGTACTATCAGAGTGGAGGTACTATCAGAGTGGAGGTACTATCAGAGCGGAGGTACTAACTACCAGAGTGGAGGTACTAACTACCAGAGTGGAGGTACTATCAGAGTGGAGGTACTATCAGAGTGGAGGTACTATCAGAGCGGAGGTACTAACTACCAGAGTGGAGGTACTAACTACCAGAGTGGAGGTACTAACTACCAGAGTGGAGGTACTATCAGAGTGGAGGTACTAACTATCAGAGTGGAGGTACTATCAGAGTGGAGGTACTATCAGAGTGGAGGTACTAACTACCAGAGTGGAGGTACTAACTACCAGAGTGGAGGTACTACCAGAGTGGAGGTACTATAAGAGTGGAGGTACTACCAGAGTGGAGGTACTATCAGAGTGGAGGTACTAACTACCAGAGTGGAGGTACTAACTACCAGAGTGGAGGTACTATCAGAGTGGAGGTACTATCAGAGTGGAGGTACTATCAGAGTGGAGGTACTAACTACCAGAGTGGAGGTACTAACTACCAGAGTGGAGGTACTATCAGAGTGGAGGTACTATCAGAGTGGAGGTACTAACTACCAGAGTGGAGGTACTAACTACCAGAGTGGAGGTACTATCAGAGTGGAGGTACTATCAGAGTGGAGGTACTATCAGAGTGGAGGTACTATCAGAGTGGAAATTTGACCTTACATCAACAAGTGAACCTCCGCTTATATCCTGGTTATTATTATCCCCTTACGTACTTGGCACACTTTACTGTTCCTCTCTCTCTCACCTGACACTCCTCCCACCTTTACTGTTCCTCTCTCTCACCTGACACTCCTCCACCTTTACTGTTCCTCTCTCTCACCTGACACCACTCCCACCTTTACTGTTCCTCTCTCTCACCTGACACTCCTCCACCTTTACTGTCCCTCTCTCTCACCTGACACCACTCCCACCTTTACTGTTCCTCTCTCTCACCTGACACCACTCCCACCTTTACTGTTCCTCTCTCTCACCTGACACTCCTCCACCTTTACTGTCCCTCTCTCTCACCTGGCACTCCTCCACCTTTACTGTTCCTCTCTCACCTGACACTCCTCCCACCTTTACTGTTCCTCTCTCTCACCTGACACTCCTCCACCTTTACTGTTCCTCTCTCACCTGACACCACTCCCACCTTTACTGTTCCTCTCTCTCACCTGACACTCCTCCACCTTTACTGTTCCTCTCTCTCACCTGACACCACTCCCACCTTTACTGTTCCTCTCTCTCACCTGACACTCCTCCACCTTTACTGTCCCTCTCTCTCACCTGACACCACTCCCACCTTTACTGTTCCTCTCTCACCTGACACTCCTCCACCTTTACTGTCCCTCTCTCTCACCTGGCACTCCTCCACCTTTACTGTTCCTCTCTCTCACCTGACACTCCTCCCACCTTTACTGTTCCTCTCTCTCACCTGACACTCCTCCACCTTTACTGTCCCTCTCTCTCACCTGGCACTCCTCCACCTTTACTGTTCCTCTCTCTCACCTGACACTCCTCCACCTTTACTGTTCATCTCTCACCTGGCACTCCTCCCACCTTTACTGTTCATCTCTCACCTGGCACTCCTCCACCTTTACTGTCCCTCTCTCTCACCTGACACTCCTCCACCTTTACTGCCCCTCTCTCTCACCTGACACTCCTCCCACCTTTACTGTTCCTCTCTCTCACCTGACACTCCTCCACCTTTACTGTCCCTCTCTCTCACCTGACACTCCTCCCACCTTTACTGTTCATCTCTCACCTGGCACTCCTCCACCTTTACTGTCCCTCTCTCTCACCTGACATTCCTCCACCTTTACTGCCCCTCTCTCTCACCTGACACTCCTCCACCTTTACTGTCCCTCTCTCTCACCTGGCACTCCTCCCACCTTTACTGTCCCTCTCTCTCACCTGGCACTCCTCCCACCTTTACTGCCCTCTCTCTCACCTGACACTCCTCCCACCTTTACTGTTCCTCTATCTCACCTGACACTCCTCCACCTTTACTGTTCCTCTCTCTCACCTGGCACTCCTCCCACCTTTACTGTCCCTCTCTCTCACCTGGCACTCCTCCCACCTTTACTGCCCCTCTCTCTCACCTGACACTCCTCCCACCTTTACTGTTCCTCTCTCTCACCTGGCACTCCTCCACCTTTACTGTCCCTCTCTCTCACCTGACACTCCTCCACCTTTACTGTCCCTCTCTCTCACCTGGCACTCCTCCCACCTTTACTGTTCCTCTCTCTCACCTGACACTCGTCCCACCTTTACTGTCCCTCTCTCTCACCTGACACTCCTCCCACCTTTACTGTTCCTCTCTCTCACCTGACACTCCTCCCACCTTTACTGTTCCTCTCTCTCACCTGACACTCCTCCCACCTTTACTGTTCCTCTCTCTCACCTGACACTCCTCCCACCATTACTGTCCCTCTCTCTCACCTGACACTCCCTCCTTCCCTCTCTCTCACCTGACACTCCCACCTTAGTCACTCCCTCCTTCCCTCTCTCTCACCTGACACTCCCTCCTTCCCTCTCTCTCACCTGACACTCCCACCTTAGTCACTCCCTCCTCTCACTCACGCTCTCTCCTCTTCATGTTCGACGACAACCTTATGAACTTTGTGAAAGTTATTCCTTTATAAGTGTTAAGTATAAAATGCTATATACACAAAGAATACGTCCCCGTCCCCACAAGCACACACGTGCTCAAATGCACACACCTGCACACACCTGCACACCTATACTTAAACGCATGCACACACAAGCACGAGGTGAATGCTTAAATAATTTAAAGATTATCTAATCAACTAAAGACAGTGGTGGTGAGTGGTGTAGCAATAAGAAGAGGACTCTCCCAAGGGCGAGTCCTGGTGCCCATACTCTTTGTGATATATGTAAACTATCTGGCAGAGCAAGTCTACTTATACGTGTTGCCTTGTTTACACAGCTAATGGAAGATATTGAGGTTATAATGTAGCCCCAGTAAAGGTAATGAAGATGGGATCAGGAAAGCTAATCGACTGTTACCTGTGAAGGCAAGAACGTAAAGCTGAACAAAAAGAAAGGAATATAGTTGTGGATATTACTCATTACTAAAATAAGAGCCACGGATGATGATGCAAAATACCAACAATAATAAAAAAGTACAGTAAATACACTAAAAACTCAGTGAGTGTAAAGGGCACAAGACTTGTAATAAGTATCAAAATTCAAGGGAATTACCAACTGACCGATAGTGTCTTCAAGAAGAAACTTGACAAATTTACTGAGGCAGTTTCTGACCAACCGAGCTATGATGCTTAAAGTGCACGCTGCTATCAATACTAATCTGATATATCAGGCGATCAAGCAGGAAGGCAAATATGGCAGCGAGCCACGGGGACGATGACCCCTGAGCTATCACACTCCCAGTATAGGCATTACAATATAGTATAGCACATGAGGCATTCCTTGCATTAAGTGACCATTTTATAAGAGTGAGCTGTAAGTGGTTGTTGAGGGAGGTGTGTGCGCATTGCGTGCTTCCTCTGACTCAGACTTGTCGCTTATAATGTTCGGTTTAGATCACGCACCAGCTTATAAGATCAAGAATGTCATCATTTTCCAGGCAAATTCATCTTCAATCTCTTCGTCACTACACAAAGATAAAACAATCGAAACAGACTGAAACATTTCCAGAATCAAGAAGTCAGGTGGTGGAGGAGGTGTTTACTGTGTTCACGCCAGCACAACCTTATGTACAAGGTAGCCAAATAATTATCAACAACAAAACATTAACAACATTTCTGGTCTGAGTCAATAAAAATTTGTTATAAAATCAAGAAAAAATTAGTTTCTGTGATGAATTGTGTAGTAACCCTTCTATTTATATTGTAGTAACCCTTCTATTTATATTGTAGTAACCCTTCTATTAATATTGTAGTAACCCTTCTATTTATATTGTAGTAACCCTTCTATTAATATTGTAGTAACCCTTCTATTAATATTGTAGTAACCCTTCTATTTATATTGTAGTAACCCTTCTATTAATATTGTAGTAACCCTTCTATTTATATTGTAGTAACCCTTCTATTTATATTGTAGTAACCCTTCTATTAATATTGTAGTAACCCTTCTATTTATATTGTAGTAACCCTTCTATTTATATTGTAGTAACCCTTCTATTAATATTGTAGTAACCCTTCTATTAATATTGTAGTAACCCTTCTATTTATATTGTAGTAACCCTTCTATTAATATTGTAGTAACCCTTCTATTTATATTGTAGTAACCCTTCTATTTATATTGTAGTAACCCTTCTATTAATATTGTAGTAACCCTTCTATTAATATTGTAGTAACCCTTCTATTAATATTGTAGTAACCCTTCTATTAATATTGTAGTAACCCTTCTATTAATATTGTAGTAACCCTTCTATTTATATTGTAGTAACCCTTATATTTATATTGTAGTAACCCTTCTATTAATATTGTAGTAACCCTTCTATTAATATTGTAGTAACCCTTCTATTTATATTGTAGTAACCCTTCTATTTATATTGTAGTAACCCTTCTATTTATACTGTAGTAACCCTTTTATTTATATTGTAGTAACCCTTCTATTAATATTGTAGTAACCCTTCTATTAATATTGTAGTAACCCTTCTATTTATATTGTAGTAACCCTTCTATTAATATTGTAGTAACCCTTCTATTTATATTGTAGTAACCCTTCTATTTATATTGTAGTAACCCTTCTATTTATATTGTAGTAACCCTTATATTTATATTGTAGTAACCCTTCTATTTATATTGTAGTAACCCTTCTATTTATATTGTAGTAACCCTTATATTTATATTGTAGTAACCCTTCTATTAATATTGTAGTAACCCTTCTATTAATATTGTAGTAACCCTTCTATTTATATTGTAGTAACCCTTATATTTATATTGTAGTAACCCTTCTATTTATATTGTAGTAACCCTTATATTTATATTGTAGTAACCCTTCTATTTATACTGTAGTAACCCTTCTATTAATATTGTAGTAACCCTTATATTTATATTGTAATAACCCGTATATCTATAATAATAATAATAATAATAATAATATCTTTATTTACTACAAGTACATGTACATGGTATACAGGCCTAGCTGACATTTATGACATACTACTACTATATATAGAAAGTCCCTTGTTATGCAGAGCATTTCGGGCAAATTAGGTCCTTGTCCCAGGATGCGACCCACACCAGTCCACTAACTCCCAGGTACCCATTTTACTGATGGGTGAACATAGACAACAGGTGTAAAGAAACACGCCCAATGTTTCTACCCGAGCTGGGAATCGAACGCAGACCCTCGCCGTGTGACGCCAGAGCTTTAGCGATCAGGCCCTTCTATTTATATTGTAATAACCCTTATATTTATATTGTAGTAACCCTTATATTTATATTGTAATAACCCTTATATCTATATTGTAATAACCCTTCTACTTATATTGTAATAACCCTTCTACTTATATTGTAATAACCCTTATATCTATATTGTAGTAAATCCTACTATGTATATTTATATTGTAGTAAATCCTACTATGTATATTTATATTGTAGTAAATCCTACTATGTATACTATTTATATTTAAGAAAGATGCAGCTAAAATAATTTTATTTTAAAGTAAGCTCTCAGAGTATCATAACAAGGATCAACCAGGCTGTGATGGATATGTGGGGCTGTGGGCCACCAGCAGCAACAGTCTGGTTGACAAGGCAAGCACTAGACAAGCCTGGCCCATGGCCGGGCTCCGGGAGTAGAGGAACATTGGGAACTCATCAAAGGATGTTGTTGTGGCACTCCTTCCTTTCTTAAGCAAGCTTGAGGCAAGTGGTGGCTTCTCAACTACTTTTACATTTCGACAACATGACTTAGAAGTGTTTTCTGGAGATAATTCACTTGCAACGAGATTTAATTGATGCTGCTCTTCCGTACACTAACAGCTCACGCTCTCCTCAACTACTTTCTGATAGCTAATAATTTATTTTCTCATTTAATAGTTGCGTACACCAATCTGTCTCTTTTCTTTTTACACTATCGAAAGACAAGAAGCAAGGGATTCAAAAGAGCAATCAGATAATGAACCTGCACTTCTCTTGAGCTTGCATGGTGGTAAAGGTGAGTTATAGAGGTCCCTGGTACACTAGTGTCACTGAGCTTGCATGGTGGTAAAGGTGAGTTATAGAGGTCCATGGTACACTAGTGTTACTGAGCTTGCATGGTGGTAAAGGTGAGTTATAGAGGTTCATGGTACACTAGTGTTACTGAGCTTGCATGGTGGTAAAGGTGAGTTATAGAGGTCTCTGTTACACTAGTGTCACTGTTACAGAGGTCCCTGGTACACTAGTGTCACTGTTACAGAGGTTCCTGGTACACTAGTGTTACTGAGCTTGCATGGTGGTAAAGGTGAGTTATAGAGGTCCATGGTACACTAGTGTTACTGAACTTGCATGGTGGTAAAGGTGAGTTATAGAGGTCCCTGGTACACTAGTGTTACTGAACTTGTATGGTGGTAAAGGTGAGTTATAGAGGTCCCTGGTACACTAGTGTTACTGAACTTGCATGGTGGTAAAGGTGAGTTATAGAGGTCCCTGGTACACTAGTGTCACTGAACTTTCATGGTGGTAAAGGTGAGTTATAGAGGTCCCTGGTACATTAGTGTTACTGAACTTGCATGGTGGTAAAGGCGAGTTATAGAGGTCCATGGTACACTAGTGTCACTGTTATAGAGGTCCCTGGTACACTAGTGTCACTGAACTTTACCTAACTTAACCTATTCAAAAAAGCCTAGTTTTATTGAAAAACAGATGGACTGACTTTTTAACACCCCTCGTATATACACTGAGAGATACATTCCTCTCGCCATATACATCCTCGATATTTATTATACAAATAAATGGCCCCAACATATATAAATACGGTCCTTTGGCTCGTTGGGTTATCTTAGGTAAAACCATCACTTTTTATTATATTGCGCCTTATGTAATCATTATACAATTAAAAACATCAATTTGTAAGACAATCTATTCTTAATAAATTAATTCTAAAGCGTATTTCTTACTTCTTTTATAAGTTATAGTTAACTAAATCATTTACCCCTGACGCGACGCTGTTTAAGCCCGTTTTCTGTCACAGGAATGGTGAGAGAATGTTCCTAACACCAACTTAAATGTAAATATGTTTGTGTATAATTATACGTATTTGTGTACTCTTACCTCGTCATCCTCTACTTTCTCTATATATAAGGAACTACAGTTCATAAGAGACACGGTCCTCCATGACGATCACTCACTAATCGTCAACTCTTTAATTCACTTTCCCGAAGCGACTCTTAACTGAGGTGATATAGTTATGTATCCATAACTATACATAATCTTATATATATGTAGGAAACGTCTTCACCTGTTGTATTTAATAACTGGTGATCTCTGGTCACCCTTGCTCTTCCACTCGGGTCACCTCTGTCATCCTTCCATCTATAACTACGCGCCACGTATTGCAAGAAGTTTTGTATTCTGACAATGAAAGCCTAACATTGTTACACTACATACTCTGATGATACCTATAAACCAACACTGATGATCCACACTACAGTCACACACGGTTCTCAACTGTCAGGTGGACAGGTTCCTGTCCCTTCCTAGCTGAGAGTGACCATGTGTCTTGACAACAAAGGCGCCACTGGCCTAGTGACCTCCATATAGGTTGATAGCAGTTAAAGTCAAGAAAACATGAGGCCAAACTTACAGTAACTTGAGTCTGCCTACATTTAGCAGATGTTACTAAGTACAAGTGAAGCAGTGATGGTCAGGCTGCTTATACTGACATAATGTAAAGTAGTGTAGGTATTTTCAGATACATAATATGGTTCAAATTTGTTTCCTTCTCCATCTTTGCTTCTCTTGAATATTATGCGTCTTGCCCCGCTCTATTATTATTATTATTATTATAATCAAAAGAAGCGCTAAAGCACAGGGGTTATACAGCTTGCCCCGCTCTAACATGATGGACACAGCTTCATAAACAATGGAATACTTGTCGATATTCTCAATGCTCTACTGAAGTGTCCCGGTTGAGGACGTCAACACTAATCCTTCGTAATGGAATATAACAGGAAAGAAAAGCTAGTTGTTGTTGCCACTATCAAACTGGCATAGTATATAACATTAACAGCACGTTGCGGATATATCCAAATTAGTTATTAAAAACGGAGATTAATGTAGAAGACTGTTCTTCTACAACCCCCACCACCCCTACCACCCCCACCACTACTAGAACACAAAGACCAGTGTGGGAGAGTGTTTCTCCACCATCACCAACACAGAACAGTGTGGGAGAGTGTTTCTCCACCATCACCAACACACAGACCAGTGTGGGACAGTGTTTCTCCACCATCACCAACACAGAACAGTGTTGGAGAGCGCTTCTCCACCACCACCAAAACAGAGACCAGTGTGGGAGATGTAAATTCCCAGTAATTTAAAAATAAACCAGTGGAAATCAAACACCACTTTGAGTAATGTTATAAACCAGTTTTTTAAACATTGTTTTGTTCGTTGAATTTATTTTGGAAACACTGACAATGGAATAATGTAGAAGAGGTTTTTCATATTATTATGCTCGGAGGGTTGATAAGCCAGCATCATCTAAGCCAAGCAGTGGCTTGTTTACTCTGGCTTCTTGTCCCTACGATGTGACCCAGACTATTTTCCGGGTACTTATTTACTGCTAGGTACACATGAGCAGCAGGTGTCAGGAGACTAACAGGTGGGCACGAGCAGCAGGTGTCAGGAGACTAACAGGTGGGCACGAGCAGCAGGTGTCAGGAGACTAACAGGTGGGCACGAGCAGCAGGTGTCAGGAGACTAACAGGTGGGCACGAGCAGCAGGTGTCAGGAGACTAACAGGTGGGCACGAGCAGCAGGTGTCAGGAGACTAACAGGTGGGCACGAGCAGCAGGTGTCAGGAGACTAACAGGTGGGCACGAGCAGCAGGTGTAAGGAGACTAACAGGTGGGCACGAGCAGCAGGTGTAAGGAGACTAACAGGTGGGCAGGAGCAGCAGGTGTAGGAGACTAACAGGTGGGCAGGAGCAGCAGGTGTAAGGAGACTAACAGGTGGGCACGAGCAGCAGGTGTCAGGAGAATAACAGGTGGGCACGAGCAGCAGGTGTCAGGAGACTAACAGGTGGGCACGAGCAGCAGGTGTAAGGAGACTAACAGGTGGGCACGAGCAGCAGGTGTAAGGAGACTAACAGGTGGGCAGGAGCAGCAGGTGTAAGGAGACTAACAGGTGTAAGGAGACTAACAGGTGGGCAGGAGCAGCAGGTGTAAGGAGACTAACAGGTGTAAGGAGACTAACAGGTGGGCAGGAGCAGCAGGTGTAAGGAGACTAACAGGTGTAAGGAGACTAACAGGTGTAAGGAGACTAACAGGTGTAAGGAGACTAACAGGTGTAAGGAGACTAACAGGTGTAAGGGGACGTTCTCACACATGTTGCCTCACCCACAACTCGACTTCAAAACACGACAGGTATGTACAGTTATTTATTATTTATATTACTGAGGAGAACGAATAACATTTAGCTGAAATATTCACAGGGTTGAAATATTATTTTCGGTATACTTATTAAAAATTTGTTTTTATACAATATTTTGAAAATATTATTAACTGACAATATTATATAGTGACCGATTTGTAACTTAATATATATTCCGAAGAATGTAACTTAATGTGTATGACCTTAGAGAAGCAGTGTATATACACAGAGTGCTAAATAAATGCCGGAATTGTACTTTAATCTTATAATAATAATAATATATTTATTTCTACCAGTACATGTACAAGGTATACAGACCATAGCTGACATCAATGACATACTACTATATAGAAAGTCCCTTGTTATGCTGAGCATTTCCCGCAAATTAAGTCAGTTTTGTCCCAGGATGCGACCCACACTAGTGGAGCAGGTACCCATTTTACTGATGGGTGAACATAGAGAACCGGTGTAAGAAAACACGTCCGATGTTTCCACTCTCGCCGGGAATCGAACCCGGACACTCACCGTGTAAAGCGAGATCTTTGCCACAGATGTGAAACAGTTGGGTATTTTTATTGTTGAAACGTTTCGCCTACACAGCAGGCTTCTTCAGTCCAATACAGAGGTGTAGTAGTGACATGAAGATGATGTAATCAGTCCCTCAACCTCGGATAAATAATAATTGAGGTGGTGAGTCCGGAGGAGTGTTCATAGAGCTGATATCTTTATTTTAGTGTGTCTACTCGACCTATCTTCTGGTCTTTTGTTTATCTCGCTGACTTGTGACATGATAATGACCCAAGATGTAAACGTCACCTTAGCTTTCCTCTTTTAGTGAGTTCTTTGTGAAGTATTCTTCACGGTGGTGAGTACATTATTTGCAGCATTTAGAAACCTAGTCTTCAACCCTATTAAACCCTTCAAATACACTAGCATTTTAACGAATTTAAATTATATTTATCAGAATAAAACATTGTCTAAACAATTATATTTTTTACATAAAAAAACAGAGTTTTATATTTACTCAACTTAAACTTTTAATGCAACGAATTTAAAATACAGAAATCTGTTTATGTGCGTACAAAATATGCTCTTTGTATATATAGTGACGAGTATATCTCTGTTGAGGTGAGTACATTGCCAGTAACAGTGTATAGACTTGTGTACGGATGTACATCTCAGTTTATATGTACTTTGAGTTTACTGTAATCTACACAGGACCATATCTGGGATTATATTATTCTCCAATAATGAAGAGGTTACATACATCCTTAATGACTCTAGTGTAGTCGACAGCCTTTAAACCCCATTATTAACCAACCATTTAATCAATACAGGTGAAAAAATTATATATACATACATACTATATATATATATATATATATATATATATATATATATATATATATATATATATATATGTATATGCAAAAAGATCACAGTAAACAGGTGATATTAAAATATGCAGGTGTATTCTGCCTCTTTATAAGCCTTCTTCTCACGTTTCCTTTTATAGTTCCTTGATAATGTGAGCAGTCACGAAAGCGCTTGGAATTCTTCTATTTTTTCATAGTGGTTGTCTTGCATATATATGTATATATAATTATATATGTATATATAATTATATATGTATATATATATATGTATATATAATTATATATGTATATATGTATATATAATTATATATGTATATATATATATATATATATATAATATATATATATATATATATATATATATATATATATATATATATATATATATTAACTTATATGTATATATATATATATATATATATATATATATATATATATATATATATATATATATATATATATATATATTAACTTAGTTTAAGTAGTAATGAACAACTGTAAATGAATAAGCAAAGGTATGTGCGCGGGGCTCGAACCGTAGTAGTGTTATTAGTTATTACCAGAGGTACCATTTCCGTTAATGATGTAATTACGCTTAACACCTTTAAAACTATACAAAAACTTACTCAAAAAGTCAATATTATAAAAAAAAGTACTTTCATTTCCTATGTATAAGAAGAGAAAAGAGAGGGACAGACACAGGTAAAGAGAGGTAACGTAAGAGAGGGACAGACACAGGTAAAGAGGGGTAACGTAAGAGAGTGACAGACACAGGTAAAGAGGGGTAACGTAAGAGAGGGACAGACACAGGTAAAGAGGGGTAACGTAAGAGAGGTACAGACACAGGTAAAGAGGGGTAACGTAAGAGAGTGACAGACACAGGTAAAGAGGGGTAACGTAAGAGAGGGACAGACACAGGTAAAGAGGGGTAACGTAAGAGAGGGACAGACACAGGTAAAGAGGGGTAACGTAAGAGAGGGACAGACACAGGTAAAGAGAGGTAACGTAAGAGAGGGACAGACACAGGTAAAGAGAGGTAACGTAACACTACTCACCCAAGTTCTTCAAGATCGTAGAACATATCCTTGTTGGAGTCATGGATGTAGATCTTGACGGAGGGCAGGTCCAGGTACTGCATGGTCAGCTGGTTAGGGAAGGATCGCACGAAGAGCGCCTTCACAGTGTCCAGTGAGGTGATCTCGTTGGGCAGCAGTGCTCTCTTAGTCTCCCCTCGAAACTGAAGGAACACCAGACCTGCAACATAAGCAATGACACTGTAAGCCACCTTGCTATTGTCTGTATAAGCACCTTAATGACACTGTAAGCCACCTTGCTATTGTCTGTATAAGCACCTTAATGACACTGTAAGTCACCTTGCTATTGTCTGTATAAGCACCTTAATGACAGTGTAAGTCACCTTGCTATTGTCTGTATAAGCACCTTAATGACAGTGTAAGCCACCTTGCTATTGTCTGTATAAGCACCTTAATGACAGTGTAAGCCACCTTGCTATTGTCTGTATAAGCACCTTAATGACACTGTAAGTCACCTTGCTATTGTCTGTATAAGCACCTTAATGACACTGTAAGTCACCTTGCTATTGTCTGTATAAGCACCTTAATGACAGTGTAAGCCACCTTGCTATTGTCTGTATAAGCACCTTAATGACACTGTAAGTCACCTTGCTATTGTCTGTATAAGCACCTTAATGACACTGTAAGTCACCTTGCTATTGTCTGTATAAGCACCTTAATGACACTGTAAGTCACCTTGCTATTGTCTGTATAAGCACCTTAATGACAGTGTAAGTCACCTTGCTATTGTCTGTATAAGCACCTTAATGACACTGTAAGCCACCTTGCTATTGTCTGTATAAGAACCTTAATGACAGTGTAAGCCACCTTGCTATTGTCTGTATAAGCACCTTAATGACACTGTAAGTCACCTTGCTATTGTCTGTATAAGCACCTTAATGACAGTGTAAGTGACCTTGCTATTGTCTGTATAAGCACCTTAATGACACTGTAAGTCACCTTGCTATTGTCTGTATAAGCACCTTAATGACAGTGTAAGTCACCTTGCTATTGTCTGTATAAGCACCTTAATGACACTGTAAGTCACCTTGCTATTGTCTGTATAAGCACCTTAATGACAGTGTAAGTCACCTTGCTATTGTCTGTATAAGCACCTTAATGACACTGTAAGTCACCTTGCTATTGTCTGTATAAGCACCTTAATGACACTGTAAGTGACCTTGCTATTGTCTGTATAAGCACCTTAATGACAGTGTAAGTCACCTTGCTATTGTCTGTATAAGCACATTAATGACAGTGTAAGTGACCTTGCTATTGTCTGTATAAGCACCTTAATGACACTGTAAGTCACCTTGCTATTGTCTGTATAAGCACCTTAATGACACTGTAAGTCACCTTGCTATTGTCTGTATAAGCACCTTAATGACAGTGTAAGCCACCTTGCTATTGTCTGTATAAGCACCTTAATGACAGTGTAAGTGACCTTGCTATTGTCTGTATAAGCACCTTAATGACACTGTAAGTCACCTTGCTATTGTCTGTATAAGCACCTTAATGACACTGTAAGTCACCTTGCTATTGTCTGTATAAGCACCTTAATGACAGTGTAAGCCACCTTGCTATTGTCTGTATAAGCACCTTAATGACAGTGTAAGTGACCTTGCTATTGTCTGTATAAGCACCTTAATGACACTGTAAGTCACCTTGCTATTGTCTGTATAAGCACCTTAATGACAGTGTAAGTCACCTTGCTATTGTCTGTATAAGCACCTTAATGACAGTGTAAGTCACCTTGCTATTGTCTGTATAAGCACATTAATGACAGTGTAAGTGACCTTGCTATTGTCTGTATAAGCACCTTAATGACAGTGTAAGTGACCTTGCTATTGTCTGTATAAGCACCTTAATGACAGTGTAAGTGACCTTGCTATTGTCTGTATAAGCACCTTAATGACAGTGTAAGCCACCTTGCTATTGTCTGTATAAGCACCTTAATGACAGTGTAAGTGACCTTGCTATTGTCTGTATAAGCACCTTAATGACAGTGTAAGTGACCTTGCTATTGTCTGTATAAGCACCTTAATGACATTGTAAGTGACCTTGCTATTGTCTGTATAAGCACCTTAATGACATTGTAAGTGACCTTGCTACTGTGTATAAGCACCTTAATGACAGTATAAGTGACCTTGTTACTTATAAGCAACCATCACTACTACAACGTATCTTAATATATGGTTATTACCTGGAGAGGGTTCCGGGGGTCAACGCCCTCGCGGCCCGGTCTGTGACCAGGTCCTCATGGTGGATCAGGGCCTGATCAACCAGGCTGTTACTGTTGGCCGCACGCAAACCGATGTATAAACCGCAGCCCGGGTGTTCAGGTACCGACTTTAGGTGCTTGTCCAGTGCCTGCTTGAAGACAGCCAGGGGTCTATTGGTAATCCCCCTTATGTATGCTGGGAGGCAGTTGAACAGTCTTGGGCCCCTGACACTTATTGTGTTGTCTCTCGACGTGTTAGTGGCTCCCCTGCTTTTCATAGGGGGGATGTTACATCGCCTGCCGAGTCTTTTGCTTTCGTAGGGAATGACTCTCGTGTGCAAGTTTGGTACTAATCCCTCTAGGATTTTCCAAGTGTATATGATCATGTATCTCTCCGCCTGCGTTCCAGGGAGTACAGGTTTAGGACCTTCAAGCGTTCCCAGTAACTGAGGTGGTTTATTGTAGTTATGTGTGGAGAAAGACCTTGCATAAATGGCTTTGATATCAATTTACACACCACAATATATCACGTTTAATGGTTAAACCAACAGCGTAGATTTGTTTGTGGTCAAGCAAGTCTTTACCTAACAATAAACCCTTAATTAGTATCAGGGCGTTTTATGCCAACTTCCTGCCTCATGTACACTACTTTCAACCTTAGTTCCTCAGTGAATAACATCGCATGTCATATGCATTTTCTCTCCTGAGTTTTAATGCAAAAATAATCAATATATCAGAGGAACATAAGATCGATAAGGGCATATGTTCCTGTATATACAAACTTTTCCGTATAAATTAATTCATTTTATGTAAACTTTTTAAAATGTTTTTTCAGCAAAACCTGAACGTCGTTTTCTATGTAAAAGATTGTTTTTCCATTATAAACCTTTTGTAGCATCAACACAAAGCTGTTTTTCAAGTGTGAGGTAGTGGAGAGTCAGTCACGCAAGGTAATATCAAGTTTATCCCAGCAATACATAAGGCTTGTTCTAGTATCCTCTGAGCTTCACACAAGATCCTCGCTAAAGTCTTCCACAATATTAAGTTTACTATTTATGACGGACAAAAATGAGCATAATGACAGCAAGACAGAAAGTCGAATATGTTATGCAAGCAATCTCTTTCAAGCACGCACGCACGCACACACACACACACACACACGAAGCACTAAACTACACACACACACACACACACGAAACACTAAACTACACACACACACACACACACGAAACACTAAACTACACACACACACACACACGAAGCACTAAACTACACACACACACACACACACGAAACACTAAACTACACACACACACACACGAAACACTAAACTACACACACACACACACACGAAACACTAAACTACACACACACACACACACGAAGCACTAAACTACACACACACACACACACGAAACACTAAACTACACACACACACACACACACGAAACACTAAACTACACACACACACACACACACGAAGCACTAAACTACACACACACACACACACACACACACACGAAACACTAAACTACACACACACACACACGAAACACTAAACTACACACACACACACACGAAACACTAAACTACACACACACACACACACGAAACACTAAACTACACACACACACACACACGAAGCACTAAACTACACACACACACACACACAGAACACTAAACTACACACACACACACACACGAAGCACTAAACTACACACACACACACACACAGAAACACTAAACTACACACACACACACACACGAAACACTAAACTACACACACACACACACAGAAACACTAAACTACACACACACACACACGAAACACTAAACTACACACACACACACACAAACACTAAACTACACACACACACACACACGAAGCACTAAACTACACACACACACACACGAAACACTAAACTACACACACACACACACACGAACACTAAACTACACACACACACACACACGAAGCACTAAACTACACACACACACACACACGAAACACTAAACTACACACACACACACACGAAACACTAAACTACACACACACACACACACGAAGCACTAAACTACACACACACACACACACGAAACACTAAACTACACACACACACACACACGAAACACTAAACTACACACACACACACACGAAACACTAAACTACAGATCAGTGTCACTGACATGTATAGTATGCAAAGTCATGGAGAAGATTATCAGGAGAAGAGTGGTAGAACACCTATAAAGGAATGAGCTTATCAACGACAACCAGCACGGGTTCATGGAGCAGGAAGAGTGACCTAGTAGCGATAAGTGAAGAGGTGGGGCCAGGAGCTGTGAATCGATCCCTGCAACTACAACTAGGTGAGTATACAGATCACCAGCAGTAAAACAGTCACCACCTCCTGGTTACTGTGACGCGCCCTGCTTCCCTGCTATACCAGGACAGTGTGTGTGACGCGCCCTGCTTCCCTGCTATACCAGGACAGTGTGTGTGACGCGCTCTGCTTCCCTGCTATACCAGGGAGAGTGTGTGTGACGCGCCCTGCTTCCCTGCTATACCAGGAGTGTGTGTGACGCGCCCTGCTTCCCTGCTATACCAGGAGTGTGTGTGACGCGCCCTGCTTCCCTGCTATACCAGGGACAGTGTGTGTGACGCGCCCTGCTTCCCTGCTATACCAGGGACAGTGTGTGTGACGCGCCCTGCTTCCCTGCTATACCAGGACAGTGTGTGTGACGCGCCCTGCTTCCCTGCTATACCAGGAGAGTGTGTGTGACGCGCCCTGCTTCCCTGCTATACCAGGAGAGTGTGTGTGACGCGCCCTGCTTCCCTGCTATACCAGGACAGTGTGTGTGACGCGCCTGCTTCCCTGCTATACCAGGAGAGTGTGTGTGACGCGCCCTGCTTCCTGCTATACCAGGAGTGTGTGTGACGCGCCCTCTTCCCTGCTATACCAGGGACAGTGTGTGTGACGCGCCCTGCTTCCCTGCTATACCAGGGACAGTGTGTGTGACGCGCCCTGCTTCCCTGCTATACCAGGAGATGTGTGTGACGCGCCCTGCTTCCCTGCTATACCAGGGACAGTGTGTGTGACGCGCCCTGCTTCCCTGCTATACCAGGAGAGTGTGTGTGAGCGCCCTGCTTCCCTGCTATACCAGGGACAGTGTGTGTGACGCGCTCTGCTTCCCTGCTATACCAGGGACAGTGTGTGTGACGCCCTGCTTCCCTGCTATACCAGGGAGAGTTTGTGTGATGCGCCCTTCTTCCCTGCTATACCAGGGACAGTGTGTGTGACGCGCCCTGCTTCCCTGCTATACCAGGGACAGTGTGTGACGCGCCCTGCTTCCCTGCTATACCAGGGACAGTGTGTGTGACGCGCCCTGCTTCCCTGCTATACCAGGGACAGGTGTGTGTGATGCGCCCTGCTTCCCTGCTATACCAGGGAGAGTGTGACACGCCCTGCTTCCCTGCTATACCAGGGACAGTGTGTGTGACGCGCCCTGCTTCCCTGCTGTACCAGGGACAGTGTGTGTGACGCGCCCTGTTTCCCTGCTATACCAGGGACAGTGAGTGTGACGCGCCCTGCTTCCCTGCTATACCAGGGACAGTGTGTGTGACGCGCCCTGCTTCCCTGCTATACCAGGGACAGTGAGTGTGACGCGCCCTTCTTCCCTCCTATACCAGGGACAGTGAGTGTGACGCGCCCTGCTTCCCTGCTATACCAGGAAGAGTGTGTGTGATGCGCCCTGCTTCCCTGCTATACCAGGGACAGTGTGTGTGACGCGCCCTGCTTCCCTGCTATACCAGGAGAGTGTGACACGCCCTGCTTCCCTGCTATACCAGGGACAGTGTGTGTGACGCGCCCTGCTTCCCTGCTATACCAGGGACAGTGTGTGTGACGCGCCCTGCTTCCCTGCTATACCAGGGACAGTGTGTGTGATGCGCCCTGCTTCCCTGCTATACCAGGGAGAGTGTGTGTGACGCGCCCTGCTTCCCTGCTATACCAGGGAGAGTGTGACACGCCCTGCTTCCCTGCTATACCAGGAGAGTGTGACGCGCCCTGCTTCCCTGCTATACCAGGGACAGTGTGTGTGACGCGCCCTGCTTCCCTGCTGTACCAGGGTGTGTGACGCGCCCTGCTTCCCTGCTATACCAGGGACAGTGTGTGTGACGCGCCCTGCTTCCCTGCTATACCAGGGAGAGTGAGTGTGACGCGCCCTGCTTCCCTGCTATACCAGGGACAGTGGTGTGACGCGCCCTGCTTCCCTGCTGTACCAGGAGAGTGTGACGCCCCTGCTTCCCTGCTATACCAGGGACAGTGTGTGTGACGCGCCCTGCTTCCCTGCTATACCAGGAGAGTGTGACGCGCCCTGCTTCCCTGCTATACCAGGGACAGTGTGTGTGACGCGCCCTGCTTCCCTGCTATACCAGGAGAGTGAGTGTGATGCGCCCTGCTTCCCTGCTATACCAGGGAGAGTGAGTGTGACGCGCCCTGCTTCCCTGCTATACCAGGGAGAGTGAGTGTGACGCGCCCTGCTTCCCTGCTATACCAGGGAGAGTGAGTGTGACGCGCCCTGCTTCCCTGCTATACCAGGGAGAGTGAGTGTGACGCGCCCTGCTTCCCTGCTATCCAGGGAGTGTGTGTGTGTGTGTGTGTGTGAGAGGTGTGTGTGTGTGTGTGAGAGAGAGGTGTGTGAGTGTGTGTGTGTGTGAGAGAGAGAGGTGTGTGTGTGTGAGAGAGGTGGGTGTGTGTGTGTGAGAGAGGTGGGTGTGTGTGTGTGAGAGAGAGGTGTGTGTGTGTGTGAGAGAGAGAGGTGTGTGAGTGTTTGTGTGTGTGTGTGTGTGTGTGTGTGTGTGTGTGTGAGAGAGAGAGAGAGAGAGAGAGGTGTGTGTGTGTGTGTGAGAGAGAGAGAGAGGAGTGAGTGTGAGTGTGTGTGAGAGGTGTGTGTGTGAGAGTGTGTGTGTGTGAGAGAGAGGTGTGTGTGTATGTGAGAGAGGTGTGTGAGTGTGTGAGAGAGAGGTGTGTGAGTGTGTGTGAGAGAGGTGTGTGAGTGTGTGTGTGAGTGTGTGTGTGAGAGGTGTGTGAGTGTGTGACCTGTGTGGACCTGTGTGGACCTGACTTAACTCAGTGGGTGGACCTGACTTAACTCAGTCGGTGGACCTGACTTAACTCAGTGGTGGACCTGACTTAACTCAGTGGTGGACCTGACTTAACTCAGTGGTGGACCTGACTTAACTCAGTGGTGGACCTGACTTAACTCAGTGAAGACGTGTCTTGTGTGCTCTCTGTGAATCTGAACAAGATGTCCTCTCTTGAGCTACTCTACCAGCAGCTGAAGGAAGAACTGAGGGTAGCTAAGCTTGAGATACAGCGACTGACTGAGGAAAACAAGAGGATTCGTAGTAATCCTCCTGTTGAGAATCCTCAAGCCAAGAAAGGAACCTGGACAGTGGCCGGAATGCATGGGACAAAGTTAAAGATCAAGAGGATGAATGGAGAGGTAGAATTAACGAAGAACCAGAAACCTGTTGTGGAAACATCGAACCGATTCTCCGTGTTACCCGATGAATGTGAGTCGACTACAGGGAACATCACGAACGACACCAAGGAAGGTAAGAACATTGTTCTTGTTGGGGATAGTCAAATTAGGTATATGGATAGGGCCTTCTGTTTGAAAGAGAGAAGTAGGAGACAGAGGGTTTGCTTTCCTGGGGCTGGGATGGAGGATATTGTTAGCCGTCTGGACGACATCATGAGAGGTAATGGGAGCAATTCTATTATCTGTCTCAGTGCTGGAGGCAACGATGTTGGCAGACGTAGGAGTGAGGACCTGACTAGCAGGTATAGGTCAGCAATAGACATAATTAGGAAGAAGGGTGGGAACCCTGTCATATGTGGTATTTTGCCAAGGAGAGGAGTTGAGATGAATGGCTGTCCAGGGCAATTGGTGTCAATTGCTGGCTGGACAAACACTGTAAGGATAATGCAGTACCATTCATTTGCAACTGGGACCATTTCTATGGCCGAAATGACATGTATGCCAGGGATGGGGTTCACTTATCCAGGGCAGGTGTGGATTTTCTTGCTAGCTCAGTTGAGGGTGTTGTTAGGACTTTAAACTAGGATTAGTTAGAGGTATGGGTTTAGAAATGGAAAATACTGAATGTCGAAATATAGATCTAGGCTTTGATATAAAAAATCTTAACAATAACAAGGACAGAAATAGGTATAGTGGTAAAACAGAATGGAGCAGGAAGGGTAAAGAGAAAGGAGGGTCT